>JAODVM010096871.1:0-16463 GCA_025400095.1 Phenganax marumi | reverse complement strand
CCACGGCATGAAAATCGGACATTTCAGTGTTGTAACATTGTGGTTAGCCGCGCATGCGCGCGGCTACCCACAAAAACAAAAAATTTTGTGGCAAACGATGCCTGGACTGCGGCGGTGTTTTTGCATTCCAGTTTCAGGATTGCTGATTTATTGAACCGTCGAATATGCTGTATACATTTTATATGTAAAGCACAAAAAAGATTAGGTGAAAATCAAGAGATTTTGGGTGGAAAATTTGCCATGTTAACATCGAGTTAGTCAACATTTTTTCATCATTATTACTTTTTTGTTTTAAAACAAACGTTTCACAAATCTAAAATCGTTCCGTTTCAAACGAACAGCTTCGTAATGCTACGCCCAGTTCAGACGGCGTACTTTTCATGTGCCATATTACTGATTGATTCGACGTAAGCACATGAGTTGATGCAGACCCCGTATTTAACGAAGGCGACTTTTCATATTCAGTAGATTACTGTAACGTTTCGCGCGAAATATTGACATTGAATATGAAAACATTGACAAACATTGTGCATTGGTTACGGCAATTGGTACGTACGCCGTCCAAAACAATGTCGTACCACAGTCGAATAATACGACCGCGACAGCCGTATTTATTAGTTACGTCGACCCAAATACAACTAGTCGTGCTTAATTGATTGAGACGGCGTATTTTGTATGAATTTAATACGACTATTTGATAGGGCACATGAAAAATTCGCCGTCTGAATCAATTGAGCACGACTAGTTGTATTTGGGTCGACGTAACTATTAATAAATACGGCTGTTGCGTATGGCAAGCCAAACCTGCCAAAAGTGTATTGAGTTTTATATGGCTATTCGAAATCAATATAAGTGTACTCGAGATTCATAAAGCGCTAGTCGAGATTCCTGTAAGTCCCCTCGAAAATTGTATTATTAGTATTGAGTTGTGTATGACTGTAATCCAGTTTCATACGACGAGTTTCATATGGCGAGCTTTCTACATACATGATGGGAATTTTATATAACGAGATTTATAAGTTGAGATTTTATTACATGACGAGTTAAAATGGCGAGATGTCCGACTGTGCAAGTGGTCTGCACTGTGGCAATAGTATTGCACAATCATTGGCTTGGTTGCTTTGGCACGAGTACAGTAATGGCCTCTTCATCGAACTCGCACGAGGAGTTAACTGATTATTTTCAAACACTGGAAACCTTATTTCGTCACATTCAGTAGTCTCTTTCCATTAGAGACCCACTTGACTTAGAACATTGTAAGAGTAAGTTAGAACGAAGTATTCCAATTGTTTCAGCGATTTTGCTGGTCGTAAACAACAACGCAGAAGTTGGATCTGAAGCTGAGAGTGAAAGGCCTTCATTAGGTTCACTGCTTGAAGGACTGATTTCTGCAATTGAAGAACACATAGACAGACTGTGTATTGTTTTAGAATCGTCTGCTGTTGCACAGAGAAGACCCATAACGTCTTTCTTGCCAAGCACTGGAGGAAGACCGGCGTTTAACATCACGAAAGAGCAGATTGAGCAACTAAGAGAAACGGGGATGAATTGGAAAAGAATTGCGGAGTTTCTTGGGGTGTCAGAACGAACTCTTCATAGAAGAAGGATAGAGTATGGAATTGAGGACAGTTATACAGACATCACTGACATCGACCTAGACAATCAAATTACGGATATATTAAGACTTACTCCATATAGTGGTGAATGCTACGTGAGAGGAAGCCTGAAGTCGAGAAGAATACATGTCCAAAGAGCACGGGTGAGGGAGAGCCTCTGTAGGGTTGACCCCATTGGTCGAAACATGCGACGAAGATATGCTATATGCAGAAGAGTGTACAATGTCCCTGGGCCTAATTACTTGTGGCATGTAGACTCCAATCACAAGCTGATATCTTGGCGTTTCGTTGTGCATGGATGCATAGACGGATTTAGTAGGACAATTATTTATCTGGAATGTCGCCCAGATAATACAGCTGGTACTGCGGTGGAACTTTTTAGAAAGGGTATTCAAGAGTTTGGTTTGCCTTCAAGAGTACGTGGCGACCGAGGAGTCGAGAATGTGGATATAGCAAGACTAATGATAGATAGCCGCGGTGGGAACAGAGGAAGTTTTATTGCAGGACGAAGTGTTCATAACCAAAGGATAGAGCGGTTGTGGGCAGAAGTCAACAGAGTTCTAACTGCTCTTTACATTGGCATATTTAATTTTTTGGAGGAGAGAATGTTGTTGGACCCACATAACGAAGAGCATCTATTTGCACTTCATTTTGTCTTCCAACCACGCATTAATGCTTCACTAGCTGAGTTCAAGCAACAATGGAATCACCATGGACTGAGGACTACAGAACATCAAACCCCCTTGGCACTTTGGCAAACAAACATGATACCCATTGCAGATGATTCACCCCTAGTCAACTTTGAAGAATATGGGATAGATTATGATGGCCCAGTACCAACCATTGTTACAGACAACAATGTGGTTGTCCCTAACTCCACTGTTGAACTGAATGAACAGCAACTCCATTACTTGACCAGCCATGTGAACCCCCTTTATGATGACGGAAATTATGGAATAAACAATTTTCTGAATGCCCTGGATATTGTGAACAGCTTTCCATATTAGTGATACAGCATTTTAGTCGGCATCACATGTCACCATACAGAACAAAAATTACACTGGTCCACAACCGGTATGCTCATTTGCTTTAGGGGTACCTACAACTACCTACTACTGGAACTAGCTAACTCTATATGACTTGCATGGGAAAAAATGCAATGTAAAACAAGAGAGTATAAGCAGAGAACAATGGAACGAGGAAGAGCACAAGAATACCCAATTAACTCTCAACACTGTTATTCAAAAAATATCCCAAATACAACACAACTTCAAGAAAACATGAACAAGGCTATAAGAATATGAACTGTCTATAACATTTACATTACAAATGTTTGTGAGACGAACTACCCCATGTGCTATATGCACATTCATCATATCACATACTCAAGTCTCTAAATTAGACGACCATAGTTTTGTCCATAACATTTAGACAATGTCAAATGACCAGGCTTGTTCCTCTCTCATTATACTGTTGAACTCAGCAGCAAGGTCCCCAAAACTTTCATACGTTGTTGGAACCTCCAATGTTGGTCCACATGTGTGGGCGATGGGACGGCGCTGGAGGCCGCTTAATGTTGTGAACGTAACTTCAATGGAGTTGCATGTTATGCAGTCACTTCCCGTAATAAAATGGAGAAACCTCTCCAACGCTTTCCCTTCTAATGATCGAACGTACCTCTTTAGATAGTCGAATGTCAATCTTTGAATCTCACTGGTTGTTTCAGCTTGGAGCAATCTAATTATTTTTTTGGCATTAGGTTGCCTATTGGCATACATTTGAAGAACACCTGCTTGCGTTCGAAACATTTCATCATACTGCAGCATCTTTAATAATGGTGCCCAGCAATACACAATGTATCGTGGTTTTTGCACAAGCTCCTTGTGGGCTAATTCGGCAATAGTCTCTTTGATATTCTGAGCTGTTGGGACTCTGACACATTTCCATACTGACAAAAAGTCAATGACATCTTCATCACCTAAGTCAACCTCATCACCTAAAAACAACAACAACACTATACATTTACCATATTTCATTTTCTTAATCATTCAGATATTACTGTAATGATATTCAATTGATTGTTGCTCTCACAATACGACAACCACATGTTTTGCAAAGTTTTAAGCAAACGATCTCATATGTCTGACAATTTAACTGTTTGATGTTAGACAAATTTACTTGTAAAGCTACTGTAACCCAACTAGTGGATAAGTTGTGGAAGAGGTTAGATATATTTTAAAGGAGGGCTAAATGCGAAAATCATGAAATGACTCAAATGAGCGATAAATCATTACAGTACAGCAGTACTAAAGTCATTACTGTAGGTCACTTAATTTTTAAATTGTAACATTGAAAAATTAAAATATACCTAAACAGGTATCAAGTACCCTTCGATCGTCCACAGTCAGATATGCTCGAAACGAATCCAACAAGAACTGTCTGCTTAGACTTTCCTCTCCAAATAAAGACATAGAAATGATAACTGGGGATAACTTCAAGGGAAAGTACTGGAACATGGTGAAACCATAAATGATTACTCTAGCAATAGATTGCCACTGGTTCTTCTGCATGTCATGTCGCAATGTTGGTATCTTGTCAGTGGAGCCATCAGTGTAGGTGTCGTACACTTCATGCCAGAAATGAGTGAGAATATCTAGCATGACACCCTTGCCTTTACCTTTTTCTTGTTGACCTCTGTTATCCACAACTGTTGGGTTTATTAGGCTATTTATCACACCAGGGTCACTGAAAATGGTGATGACATCTTTACATATTGTTGTCCTTCGCACAACAACCTCTTTCACCACTCTATCTTCAAGTAATGGACACTGCCACTGTGCACTACTTTCATTACTGGCAAAGGAATTTGAAAAGCCTAAACCAGAGAAAAAATATGGTAAACTTCAAATGTGTTCAATATGCATGAACATTGCAATTCTAAGCAAGGACACAGACTATTTTATTATTCCAACCTTGTACAACATCAGTTTCCATAGCCTGAATATTATGCTCCTGTTCAGCAATACTGGCACCTAAAATAAATAACATTGTTTATTTGGTAAGCACAAACTGTTTATATCGCATCACTATCATTTGCAAGCCACATTTAAGTGTATTACAACCTTTGTTTAAAAACCAAAGAAAGAAAAATAAGTAAAATAAGTTTTTAAATGATATGAAAAATTATTTGTCTACGCATGAGAGGATAGCCTTACCAGAAAACAGCAGATTGCCAAAAGCATCATCTACTTGAACTTCAGCTTCTTGGCCACCATGATCTCTTTGGTTTCCCTGCACTACATCACTAACTATAAGTTTAATCATGTAATATTCATAGTGTTTTTTTGTTAAGATACATACAATAATGTACATAATCACAGTACCTCATATTTAACACAGAAAATCATGCCTTTACTCGTCCCTATGTGCTATTTTCTTCAAGAATTGTCGATGCAAATCAGTATTTGTTTGTACATTTAGTAGCAAATCATACATTTCAGCTGTGTGATTCACTTAAGTTTAAGTTCATTTTCCCATACATACCTTCCACCAGTTCAGGATGCATAACTGCTTGATCAGTATCATTTCTCTCTTCACTAATATCTTCATCTAAAATACCTGGCAATGAAAACAGGGAGCAAAAGAAATTATAGTTCATTAAAATATTGTAGACAATCTACAGTAATTTTGTTTTATCACTCTTGGCTCAGACATAATAATGTATTATAACAATATTATAACATTTAATATCCTTACCTGATGGAGGCAGGGAATAATCATTATCATCTAATTCTTGATCTAGCACTTCATCAATTTCTGTAATATAATTACCATAATAAGCATTAAGATTATTGAAGAATTAAAAATGTGATGTTTAAGGGATCATTCATACTTTAGCTGGATGGAGGCTCGTGGAATTAGAGCCATGCCAAAGATTGGCGAGCATGGTTCCACAAGCCCACCCTCCCTAATACAAAATAAATGACCCCTAATATCATAATGCAAATTTAAATCACCATCTCCACTGTCAATGACTCCAGATTCATTTTGCTGTCTTCTTCTGTCCTAAAAATTTCTAACATAAATGAGCTTGAATGGTTGAAAAACCATACAAAACTTAGTCTATCTACAAGCAAGTTTTCACATGAATAATTGCTGTACGCTACCTGGCTTTCACTGAATAACAATCTACGACTTGGACGAATGTAAACTGGTTTTTGCTGAAAAATTCGATGCAGCATGACACCATCTAACAGCTGCCCGGGTGCTAAGTTTGGTGGTAATAATCTTGCATGGACAGACGTTAGCAGTTCAATGTCTACATCAGGTGGAATTTTTCCGTCGTAGGCTTGTATTATGTTGGTCTCGACAGCACATGCGGAAAGGCCCTTGGTAAAGCGACACCCAGTGATAACGTGACCATTCTGCATTAGTACAAGACGAGCTCCTTGTCGTGGGACGACTGTGTCTTCTGGACCGCTTAACAAAACAAGATCTCTCAAAAATGGTCGGTTGTCAAGAGATTGTGTGCGACTTCGCCGTGCTCGAGCACTTCTTGCAATCGGTCTTGAAGCAGGGAAATAGCGTCTGGTCTGGAAATTAGTATTTCGATTCAAGGGAAGACGATCTTGTCGAGACTGTGGTTGTTGTTGAGTTTGTTGTTGTTGTTGTCCACCGCGAGATGTGTCTGTTAATGCCGATGATGAGTCACGAGAAAAAACATTTCTTACTTCTGCTTCTGTTGAAGTTGTGGAAATCGTTTCTGACAGCTCCGATACTCTATCGAGCAGTTGCATAAGAATGGATCTATCATCGCCACAAACTGACATATTATATTATAATATGCATGAAAATGAAATTCTTTGAACCGCTCGAATGCATATGGTGAAGTTGGTATAAATTATGTCCGCATAAATTGTATATGTCCGCATAAATTGTATATCCGCTGACCACTTGCACAGTCGGACATCTCGCCATTTTAAACTCGTCACATAATAAAATCTCAACTTATTCATCTCGTAATATAAAATCCCATCATGTATGTAGAAATCTCGCCATATGAAACTCGTCGTATGAAACTGGATTACAGTCATACACAACTCAATACTAATAATACAGTTTTCGAGGGGAGTTATAGGAATCTCGACCAGCGCTTTATTAATCTCGAATACACTTATATTGGTTTCGAATTGCCATATAAAACTCAATACACTTTTGGCAGGTTTGGCTTGCCATACTCGCACGGCGACTTTCACGCGTACAAGCCCTGTTTCACATAACCGCGTGCCTAATTAATCTCTCGCGGAGGCTTTGTCACATCACAATGAAGCCAGTGAGTGCTCACAATACCAAGAGAGAGACGAAACTGAGCGCGGATTATGGAAGAAAGAACGAACGAAAGAAGGAATGAATGCATACATGCATGTATTCACCGCAAATGCACAAGAAGCATTACAAGGATAAAGCTAACGAAGCAAACGTTGCACAGGTATCGCTTCTTGGCCTTTTGGCTAAGATTGAGTGCCTGCAATTATTGTGGGACTACACTGTGACTCTCAGTCGCCGAGAATTATTGGGTACAGCTCCTTGGGGGAACCTGGACTGTACCATCATAGCTTTGTTTCGTCTCGGAGAGGATCATACCTCGGTCTGCATCGCTAGGTAGTGGCTTGCATGGTTGTGGCATTTCCACCCAGGTCCATGCTCTACTGCAGTTCGCGTGCGAACAACGAGCCATTTGACCATCGGGTACACGAAACTTGAGAGGTCTTTTAGAGACACTCAGGTTGCCCATTTGGTTGCTTTTTCTTTTGCTTTTTTGTTTCTTTTTATATTTTTTGTTTTGGTTTGCAAAGGGAGTTTGCAGGAGGTAGACCAGCGAGTTCTTTTGCAGTCCTTGCCCAGTTCTACAGTCGGATTTTGGTGGTTTTCCCTTGCCTTGGGGTTTTATTTTAGTAACCTGAACTTTCTACAGGTAAGGTTGCGATTTTATTTTTGGTTGTTCTCTCTTGCGTTTTCTGGGTTCGTTTGGTGTTTTGTTTAACAGGAGTCTGTAGGAGATAGACAAGCGAACTCTTTCGCAGCTCAACAGTCCTTCTAAGGACTCGGGACTCTCCTTCTCTGTCTATTACTTCTTATTTTATTTTATTATTTCTTGGTTGTCGTGACTGGGAAAAAGTCTAGTTTCTCCTGGCGTTTAATTTTGAGGTCCTATGGAGGGTTTCTCGAGGACCGAGAGACTTGTTGTTTTGAGGGTCGAGGTCGATTATCGAGGATCGCAATCGACGATCGAAGAGCAAGGTTTGAGGGCCGAGGGGTGTCTCTATAGTATCGAGGGCCTTAGTGTTTTCTGTAAATAAGAACTACCATTCTGTAGATAATTGGTTTAGCTTGTCTATTATTTCTGGAGGTTTGTGTATATTCTGGGGATTTTGTATATATTTCGGGTGAAACTGTATATTTTTTGTGGTGTGTATATTTTGGTGGAAACTCTTGAACCTGTGTATAGCTTGGGTTTGGAGATAAGTTTTACACCTTGTATATAAGTTGTGGGGCTCATGTATATTTTAGTGGGCTTGCATATATTCTGGATGCTTTGTTTACATTTTGAAGGGCTTATCTTTAGTCCAGAAGGCTCTCTTTGTCCATTCATTGGATGGTATCACGTTGTACATCTCGGGCGAAATCTTCATAGCCTTACCTTTCTTTCCACCATCTATCCGCAGGTGTTGCAAGCATGAGCCAAACTTCTGATCCTCGGCTACCTTGTGGTTCCTGCACAAAGTCTTTCCAGACCATAAGGACCTGCCACCAACACCCGGCCTGCTACAGTCATCAGCTCCCTGAACCCCAGGAAGTGAGTGTTAAACTTTTCCTGAATGTCCCATGGAAAAACATTAAGTGCCCATTGTGCACATTCAAGTCTAAGCATGTGAAATGGCCACGATCTTTTGCCTCTCACTTCACGACACAACACGAGGACTACGTACTCAACTTGACCTATGTATGAACTATCTGCACCCTCTCCATGTTGCAAAACCAAGTCCAGGACCACACCTTAAGCATCATGAGGAGCGGATCCCTCTTACCCCAACGATTCTGTCTTCCTCGTCCTAGAGTGAAAGATCTCGCAACAACACCTCTAGCAACACTTCACTTGACCACCTTGACCACGCAAGCAAGCCTGCAAGCAAGCAAGCAAAAGATAACAAGGAGCGGGAGAAGGACATTTTAAAGCCTACAGAAACCAGCCAGTCGGTATATTCAGTTCCGCATTTGTGTATGTACATTTTACAACATATACACTGTAGCTAGTACTTCAGTGTGCTAGCTAACAGTTCGTAGCATTTGTACAATAATGATGCGTGCATCATTTGCGTTTTCGTCGCCGTGCTTTCTACTTACTGCTGGCTGAATAATATAATTATTGGCCACTGTACATGTCCGTCTGCTACAGTTGCATGTCATGTTCAATGGAAACAAAGAAACCGCTCTTGTTTTGCATCTCGTCTTCGCTTAAATGCGGCCTCGATTAATGACAAAGAATACTTTCCAGATGCAAGAGGCGCCTTGATCAACTAGGAGGTCCTCTCAGGATGAGGCCCTCTCATTGCACTCCAACTGGGTTGACTCCTGTGATTACCCCAAATGTGGATAACTCAAGCGTATAATTTCTGGTAGTGCGAACCTGCGTTCATGCTCATCCCCTTTTACAACTGATCTTAAATTCCAAAATCAAACTCAAAAGAAATGGTTCACCACTAGATCTCCTCTACTGAATTACATATTCTGAATATATAGAGCGTTTTCACTCACGTGACTAATTTTCTACATCGTCATGACAATGCATGTTAGCTGCCATTTTGGTGTTCCATCGTAGTAGAGTATAAATAGTTTTTTATTGTGAAATCAGCAACAGGGTCACATTTAGCACTTTTTTCAAATTTCTGTTTAACAAAAGTACTCGCTTTTTTATCATGGCGCTATGTCTCCTGGTCGGCTGCAGAAGTAAAACAGGAAAGGCACAGCAAAGCGCTGAAAAAATATGTTTTTTTCACCTTTCATGTGTCGTTGTCAACCAAGAAGAGTGCACAGAGGAATTGTCTGCAGAACATAGAAGAAAATGGATTTCCACGATAAGTCAAGACAACTTAGACGAATCTATTTTGTCAAATGATTGAGTTTGTAGCAAGCATTTCGTGTCAGGACAAGCTGCCAAAGATGGGGATGGGTTTGTACAACATGGATTGGGTGCCTAGGTTGTGTTTAGGGCATTCTAAACAACAGTCCACTGACTCAGAAGTGTCTGCTGCTCGAGCTAAAAGAGCCACAGAAAGACGTAAACGTCATACGAATACAATTGAACTGGAGGTTAATGTGGAAGCAGAAAATTGACAAGTCAGGGAAGACAGTGAAGGAAGTAACCTTTAATGAAGAGGCTTTGTCTTTGGGTCTTCCCAACAGCATTGACCTTGGTATTCTTGGACAAGAAACTCATGAAGCATCAAAAGCTATGGAGTCAATAAATAAACATGATGTCTTGCTCAACTTGCTCAATCCAAAGCAAACAATGGGAGATGCGGAAACCCAGAATGCAACGGAATGTAATGAGAGCCAATCCACAGCCGATCAAGCGATAAATCATTTGTATAGCTTGTTCTAGACTCAAGTGGGAAGTGCACTATGCAGGTTTCAATGTTTTAAAAAGCCTTTTCACCCATACATAGCCAAGGGGGTATACCCAAGCCAGGTTTCCAGCTTAGCTGCATGGTCTAATCCTTATTTCAATTGAAAAGTCCGTACTCAGGTTACAAATTGAAAAACGTTTTTAACATTAACATTTTTAACATAACTCAATGAAATTTAAACAATAACCAAAGTAATACGTATACAGGAAAATTATCCTGATTTGCCAAACTATCCCAAGGATTTAAATACAGTTTATCTGGTCTTTTTACGTCAGTTGTGGAGTTTTTTCCAACTGTGCTTTCAAAGAAATATAAATTCTTAAACTGAAACATTTTATATTGTTCGCGACTCTAAAATGTTCAAATGTAGTATGGCAATGTGTCTTTTAGTTGTATTCTGCCAGGTCTTCTGGTGACACTTTTTCTTCTGGGCCTATGAGGTCGATTGACTGAACGACTTTTTCGTCCTTAAGCGTAGAAAATTGGACATTGTCAAGATGAAGGATGGTTTCGGTTATCATATCGGAAGATAGTTTCCCCACTTGTTTTTCGTCAATGTTGTAATCGGCGTTGGCTGTCAATGTGGTAAATAGGGACTCCACAACTTTCATTGCACAGATAAACTGTCCAGCACCTTCGCCCGTCACCTTTGTAATAATCAAGGTGGTAATGATATGAGTCGCCATGGTTTGTTTCAACATGCTAACCCTGCAGGAGGGGCACCTTATCACGGCTTGAACACTGTTTTCTTCGTTGGTTCAGAATTTGCGGTTGACACAAGCAAATGCACATGTCACATCTACGGCAATAACCTTTCCAATGAAGCATTCGTTCTCGTTTGTTTTGAGTTTCAAACCTTCTATCGCGAGGTTGGTATCATTTGAAAATTCGATGGCTTCTTCAATCTTTTGTACAACTGTTTTTGTAGTAGTGGCGAGGTAGTTTGTTTGGTAAAAACTCACACGTAGGTTTTCAAATAAATAGCACGCGCCATCTTCAATGTGGTTGATGCTTTCTTGCCAGAGGGTCAAACGGATGGCAGAAGTCGAGTCTGCAAGAGTGGCGTTGGATTTATACAAAGAGTTGCTGAGGGTATGGGAAAAAACGGATTGAGACGTATGGAACGTATGGAACATATGAGATGATGGAAACGACTTTTGCTTTCACAGCAACAAGGTCTTCATTAGATTGACCGCCGTTGACGATTGTTGATATTGGAATTATCTTGCTGCCGGTAGGTTGCGTTTGGAATGGCCTCCAGGGAAAGGACAAGTTTTTCTTTTTGACTACTCTGGAGTACTTGTTCATTGTGTATTCCGCTGATTCGGGATCGTATTTGTGCTTCTGTGGGCTAACGTTTGCTAAGATTACTGGCGATCGTGCTTGTTCTTTTTGCTTCAACGTGGGTCTTTTTTCCGGCGAGAAGCAAACGTTGCGAGTTTCTTGTTTGTTTTCTTGAATGTTGAAATCGAAGTATTGTAACCCTGACCTGGCTACGCGAATGTCCGATTTGTTATGGATACAGCCATCAACATCGGCCATTACAACTTTAATTGAAGACATAATTTTGGTATGCTTGACCACTGGCTAGAACTTGACAGTTGACAACTATGACATGTCGTCAACTGGTCATGTCGTGACCTTGTCGTGGCCAGGCCCTTGTAGCTCAGCACCCTGGTCCATGATGCGCAATATGCCAATTGACCAATTCCATTGCTCATTCCCATTAATTCTGAGTCATAACAACCCATATATAATACTGTTACATCTCTAGACCACAACGTTATTACAACGGTCACAATAATAACACACCTTTATTCACACTGAACATGGATTTATATACAAATGCACAACATACTTACAATTCAAATTTACTAATAATTACTTGCAGTTATGAGTCACACACATAATACATGCATATAGCAATACAAAGGCAAGTACTTCACGAAATGAGATACTGATTGTCTTGATTGAAAGTGTGCACCGGCAGCTGATAATAATAAACTATAAATCAAGATGGAGGGAATTTTATGTACCTACCTTAGGTGGCTTGGCTTTCATTTTCAACCACTACCAATGGCATCGACAACACAATTAAGTGTCGCCACAATTACAAGTTTTGAAATAGAAGAAGCTATGGATGGTGGATGTTGTTTCATAAAAATGGTTAAATGGATATCTGTTTTACTATGCAGTTTTTATGGCCAGAATTTAATGCTATGACTGTAAGCAGTTAATTTGTCATTGAAGTTGAATTGTGAATTTAACAGCATCGTGGTCAGAATAATACACAGTGATTTGCACAATTTTCAAGTATTTTGAACCCTGTTGATCTGACGTAGACATTATCTAACAAGCTACCAGAAGAAATAAATGTAGGATTTGACACAATTTGTTTGAAATTGAGAGAATTCATTAAAGATTTTAGTAAAAGAACTTGGCTGTCATTAAGATAATCACTGTTAAAATCCCCCAAAATTATGTCAACTGAAGAGGTATTAAGAACATATGTCAAACATTGAACATATTGTATGTTTGAGGTATGTTTTCGATGCAGCAGTAAAAAAGTTGCTTTCTTCTTAGATTGACATTTATTTAGAGTAAATCTTAGTGCATTCACTGAAGGGTAATATTCACAGGACTCTCTAGTTTCTACTGTATTTTTTCAAACAAAGTGCCACACTAGAGTATTTATGAGTAGTGTGATCTTGTTGGTAGATCTTGAAAGGAGAGAGATTATTGATAATTTCAGTGTTGCAATCATTAGAGAGTAATTGGGTTTCAGTGAGTGCTATGACGTCACTATTAAAAATCCTTGAGTCAAATTTGATATCTATGGTATGTTTTTTGAGCGATCTTATGTTCAAAAGTGATTAAGTGAACACACTGACATCATCTTCTAATACTCTTGTTAAATGCAGGAATATAGATTCATTTCATAGTCGTTGGTATTCTTGAAGCACCTTAGGATTAGTTTTGACATGTTTACTCTCAATTTTACCTAGTGTATAGAGACCTTGTAAAGATGTTGCATGACTCAATGCAATGTAAATCTGTCCATGCTTGAAAACTTGCTGTTTAATCAGTTCTGAACTTATTACTACTTTTTCTAGTGTAAGGCCCTGCACCTTATGTATAGTACATGCCCAAGCTAATGTAATTGAAAATTGTACTCTCTCTACTACTGGTGAAGATGCTTTTCCTGGATGTATTTTGATCTTTGCTAACACAGGTTTGACTGGAACTACTTGGTTTTTCATTGCAAAAAGGTTGTTATGACTTTAAATTAAATCTTTCTCAGCATTCAGGTCATCCAATTTGATATACAGGACAGTAGGCTTTTGGGTGTTTTGTTCGACACTAATTTTAAATACAGTTCCCATCTGTCCATTGATTAGTCTATCAGTAATACTGATATTTGTTGTTAACATTACTCTTGCGCCTTCTTTTATATGAATTTCATAGCCAAGTCCACCCGTTTCAGACCTTCCTTTTGCTAAAACTCTATCAATATCTTGTTTTCTCATATTGGTTGGATACTGATCTTTAGCTTTAAGAATAAATAAAGATCCTGGAAGCTCTTCAAGTTTCTTTTTATTATGTTTATCAACAGGGGTATTTTCTGCCCAGATATGAATTGCATGTGAGGGATAGTTAGGATCTTCTGGGGTGATTGATCTTGACTGTATTATTCTTATATCATCCTCTGTTTGAGTGGCAGTTCTAACTCTGTTAAAAAGTTCAACAAATGCTCGATCTTCTTTCTGTCTCATGATTTCATTCAGTTCTAACATTTTGAATACTTTCCACAGATGGCATAAATTGAAAAGGTTATTTTTGTAAGAATCAAATACAAATCTCTTCCGTATAGGTGGAAGCTGACATAAATCACCAACACTGTAATGGAAATTCCTGCAAATAATAAAGAACTTCTTGTACCAAATATGTCTTTTAACCTGTAGTGGACATGAAGTAAGGTAGTATTGCCAACCATGGAAATTTCATCTATTATGATCAGTTTCAGGTCAGATAGTGCTAATCTCAATTGTGTTTTCTTTTCGTCAGACATAGCTGCTAAATTATCACCAGCTTCTTTGGGAATAGCAAGAGCAGTATTAAATGTTGTACCATCAATATTTATTGCAGCTACACCTGTTGGTGCCATCAGGAGAACTGTTGGTAATTCAGGGTCAATGGGTGGATGTCTAAATGTTTTAATTGCAGTATGATACATAGTCTTAATTAAATGGCTTTTCCCAGTACCGTCACCTCCAGTAATAAAAAGGTAAATTGGCTGTATTTCAATAGGTTTTAAGCTGTTCAAATTTTTCATTTAACTGCGACACCAAGTCAGAAATATATCGTACGCACGACGTTGTTGAGTGTTTAAAGACCTAATATTTCTATGTAACAAATCATCAGACAGATCTGTTTGTTTACTGTAAGAAGTGATTGCATGAGAGGGAATATTTTGGTTTAATACTGTGTCAAAATGTGATGGTATTTGCTCATTGAATGATTCATTTGGAAGTGTATCATTCTGCATTTCACCTTGAAAGTCTTTGTTTCCCTGATCATTTATTGGGTCATAGGAATGAACATTATCTGGGTTAGATCTTAATACTTCAAAGGCATCATCAATAGCATCTGCATCAGGTTCAAATACTTCTCTGTTCTGTTGAATTATAGTTTGAACATTTGGTTCGTAAAATTTTGACGCATATGTTTTGTCTTCTGCCATTAAATTAGCTTCATTTTGCCATGGGTAGTAAAGCATAAGTAAGGTAAAAATAGGCCTCTGGTTCTTTCCTTTTGTTTGGTCTATGGTATCTTATAACAGCTTTAACTTTGCAACATTTCATGTATTCATTGGTGTTTGTCAATTTTATTTGCTTTGGAAGAGATTCTGATATGGCAGTTTCTGTACTTTGTGATTCAATTACATCTTCAGTCAAAACCTCCGGCTGGGAATCACTCATATCACTGGGATAAATTTTATAGTCTGTAGAAAAATGCAGCAAATTTAACTAACATAAGTTATTGAGAACAGGTATATTTGTTGGTCTGATACAGTAACGTTCTATGATGTTTGATTTAAAAATGTCAGTACTGTCATCATCTAGTTCATCAAGTTCTTCTTGTGTTATAGTCACACGCAGTCGTTTTTCTGGGAAATCTCTGTTGATGTAAACAGCTTTTGGAAATACTTTTCTGAGCCAGAGTTCAGGCATTGTTCTGTAGACGCACTCTTGAGAATTCACTTCTCTTGTAGAGAGAAAAGCAGCACCAATTTTTTTCAGACCATCTCTAATACTAAGGCTTGCAGCTTTGGCTTCTTTTGCTGCATTGACAATAGCTTGAGAACATTCAGTTTCATCTTTAGTAAAATATGAGCATACATATGTTATACATTTGTAATGATTGGAGACAGGTTGTAAGTAAACATTGGCTGCAAAACATTTAATACCAGCGACAATATAATTGTTGATAAAGCAGCTGTCTACTGGCCTCCAAAGGTGCAATTCGAAATCTGAATCTGCTGATATTGACAGTGCCAAATAATAGTCATCTTCAGTAATATTCAACAGTTGTAAGATATCTGTCTCACTAAGGGTCTCATTGAAATCTGAGTTGGATGGGTTAAGTACTTCATCAATTTTCTGCTTCACCGAGGTCAAACTTTTTGCTCGATGATCAAGTATGCTACTCTTAATCTCATCAGCTAAATCATTATTCAACGTTTCTGCTACTATTGTTCTGTTTGTAAAAAATTGGCCAAAATTAAGCCTACAACTAACATTTTTGCATTGTCGGCAAGTTTTAGAATGACTATGCTTTTAATACATTTTACTAAATCATGTAACTCTGGTTCTGTTTTTTCATTTGGTAAATGAGCTTGGGCATGGTTATCAATAAATTCTATACATGACTGTTTGGTGTTTGAGTCAAGTTTGAGACAATCAGATGTCCATGTCAGTGCATGTAAATGAGGTGACCCTCTCATTTGAAATTCAATGCGAAGTGCATAATATATGATCTCACCATTTGGGTTGGTAGAACAGAGCAATACTTCAGTGAAGAATGTTTCCACCCTATGCTGAAAGTGCTTTGCTACTATAACAGGATTAAGATTAAGCATTGAGCATCTCTCAGTGTAAGA
>JAODVM010096760.1:0-16465 GCA_025400095.1 Phenganax marumi | reverse complement strand
TAGGTTTCCTCCTGTAGTAACACTGGATCAATAAGAGATGACTCTTACTGGATCTCTAGAAAGAACAGTTTAGAACTCATAGAACTATCCAGCATAAATATAGCTAAGTTAAGGATTCTTTCTGCAGTAATATTGGATTGATAAAATTTTCTTAGCTATAATGTTTTTTTCTTCCTGTCTATAGCGACCAGCGAAAATGAAAGAGTTAACAGTCCTGTTTCGTCCAGAATTGATCATCGAACTGAGGTGCATTTTAAAAATTGCTTTTAGCGCAAAGCTTCACTTTTTAGAAGTAGTCTTCCTCTTGATTTTTTTTAAATATGTCGAACCTTCAAATTTTTTCCAAAATCGTACCGACGTTGCAGTTATTCTCAGTCGATTTAGTTAAACAAAAAGTGGCTTTTAGTGCAAAGTTTCGAAGAAACTTTGCATTATTGTGATGAGTGGCGACAATTCACACCAGTCAGTTATACAGTCAGTCATACAGTCCTAGTGTAAATTTCCAGGGAGTGCATGCAGGTATTTCTCGTGTGTATTTCTATTAAAACCTTAAGCAACTCTATATGCACATACCCCCGTTTTAGCTGAAATTGTCATTATGTTATTAAATTGCTATTAAATTTGCTATTATGCAAATTAGGATTATTTGACGTCAGAAAAACGTTTTTCCGTGCTATTATGCAAATTAGGACGTTTTTATGACGTCACAAAAACGTGTTTCCGTGCTATAATGCAAATTAGGACGTTTTTATGACGTCACAAAAAGTTTTTCTGCGCTATTATGCAAATTAAGACGTGTTTATGACGTCACAAAAACGTTTTCCGTGCTGTTATGCAAATTAGGACGTTTTTTGACGTCACAAAAAGTTTTTCCGTGCTATTATGCAAATTAGGTTGTTTTTGACGTCACAAAAAGTTTTTCGTGTTATGCAAATTAGGCCTTTTTTGACGTCACAAAAACGATTTTCCGTGTTAGTATGCAAATTAGGCCATTTTTTGACGTCACAAAAACGTTTTACCCTACTATTATGCAAATTAGGCCCTTTTTTTGACATCACAAAAACGAGTTTCCGTGCTATTATGCAAAATAGGACGTTTTTATGACGTCACAAAAAGTTTTTCCGTGCTATTATGCAAATTAGGACGTTTTTTGTCGTCACAAAAAGTTTTTCCGCGCTATTATGCAAATTAGGACGTTTTTATGACGTCAGAAAAACGTTTTTCCGTGCTATTATGCAAATCAGGTCGTTTTTAGACGTCACAAAAAGTTTTTCCGTGCTTTTATGCAAATTAGGCCGTTTTTGACGTCACAAAAACGTTTTTCTGTGCTATCTAACCTATCTTGCATGAGTATTACTTAATAGCCGCGATTTAACAGAGTGTAGCGGTTAAACTGCTTTAGAGGTCTCATAAACTTTGCACTGTCTTTGTGGTCTCTGGTCACATAATCAAAATATGTTTTAAAAAATTATCCGAAGGTACGCCTTCACGAAATATTTCAAAATTTCTAATGGTATGCCAAACTGTGTACTGTATTCTAAACCTTTGCACCGAACTGTTGTCCCAAACTTTTATAAAGCTCCCAAGCTTTGTCAATCGTTAAACTTACCCCAAAAAGTCGTCTTCAGATCATAAAGACATGATTTAGAAAACGTTTTGAAAATTTTATATCATGCGCAAGGATACCAGTCTTTACGAAAATTTTTCAAATTTTTAACTGTATTCTATATTGTCCCAAACTTATCCCTGGCATTACTAATCCATATATTTGCCGAAAAAAAGCATCTTGAGTTCATAAAAATAAGTTTGAGAACTTTCAGTGGTTTATTGTTTCAATAGCATTTGGCTCCGAAGTCAAAAGTCTCTCTTTTGCTCTACCTTGAATTTTTTGAAAATGTTTCTTTATAGCACTGATTTTAACTCTAATATTTAATGCAGTCTTTCTTGTGATTTAGATTAATGTAAGATGTGGTTATAAACTTGCTAAACGCAAAGCATTTCTCACAGTTCTGGAGCAAAATAATTTAAGGAAGAAATCGATTTAAAAGTATATAAACTTATTATCTACCTATAGATTTTAAAATAGTTTTTAAAATTGAGTAAATTTAATACCGTTAATATTAAAAGTGCTTTTCTGGTAATTTTATATATCGATCTCTAAAGAAAGCTAATTGATGTTAACTAAATAAACTGAAAATATCGTTAGATTTTTCCATGTTATAGTGATAACAAGACTATCTAACAATGTCTATTGTTGAATCATTGAGTGACAATGCACTCCAGTGCACCCTACTTTGTTATTTTACTCTGTCCAACACCAGATGATTTACTTGTCAAGAAGAGACTCTTGCATCTTAATGGTTAACAAAACTATCTGACAATGTCGCTTGTTAACTCATTGAGTGACAATGCACTCCAGTGCACCCTATTTTGTTATTTAATTTGCTCTGTCCAATATTCGTAAACTAAAGTTGCTTTTTGAATCTTTTCAGAATCGAAGAAAGTTGCCTGAAAAATCTAGCCCTGGCATTTCTAGTCCAAAACCTGTCCTTGCAGCCCGCCGAAGTTTAGAAGCGAGAAAAGATTTTCAAACAAGAAAACCAATGTACAGTGCCCACGTATCAGGCGAGTCGTGAACAATTGAAATGTCTAGTTTTGAGTCATCAGGATCTATAACCCCTAAGCAGACGTGTATGTAAAATAATTCACTCAGGGGCGTCAAACTCATTTACCGTGAAGTTTTTTATTTTCTCGTTAGCTGAGAAACTGCACGCGTAATAAATATTCGTGACAGGAAACCACTTAGAAAGAATAAACACCCTTACAATTTCCCTGTTTCAAAGACTTGTGTAAAGCGGTTGCCTCGCAGCCAAACGGAGTTTTAAGATAGTTACACAGTTTAAATATATCGAGGTACACTGCTATTCCACAGGAAAACGAGAGTTATATTCAATATAGTTGAAAAAAATAATGGGTTTATATGATGCTTTTCGTGACAAACCGTCGGCAACGAGATATGGCGAGATACACACAACCGCGTCTTTTGCCGTGTTAGATGCGGCTCTTATTTACGTGTTCTGTGCGTTCGGCTTTTCATTTCTTATTTTGCTGCCAGGATATTTACCCAAAGAGGTACGATTTTTATTTATATTTTAGATACTTTCATGTGTAAACAGGGTTTTTAAATATATGATAATCTAAAGTGAATTATAACTACCTAAATTTAACATTTTGCGAACGTGAGGCCCCGTTTAGGCTTTTGTTTGAAGAGTATGATTGTCTCACCTGAAATCATGCAATATTTTTAATTGATTTAATTTGACTTTCTGTAATTGAAAAAATTGCTTTGTACAAGAAATTTGTTTCATTTTTTTTTCGGTACGTGCGTTCTAATGAGTTAACTTGGCCATTTTTGCGGAAACTGTATCGAATTCAAAGGTCTTTGTTTTATATTGACTTCCATGGGATTCACTCGCGGCAATCCCAAAATTTACTACCTCCTATAGGAATATCGCGGTCGAACACCACACGTTTTATTCAGCTACTCTTGTTTGCTCCTGTAGTAACACAGAATCAGTAAGAGATGACTCTTACTGGATCTCTAGAAAGAACAGTTTAGAAGTGATAGAACTATCCAGTATAAATACAGTTAGTTTAGTTTAGGTTTCCTTCTGTAATAACACTGGATCAATAAGAGATGACTCTTACTGGATCTCTAGGAAGAACAATTTAGAAGTGATAGAACTATCCAGTATAAATATAGTTTGTTTAGTTTAGGTTTCCTCCTGTAGTAACACTGGATCAGGAGGAGGTGACTCTTACTGGATGTCGTGGAGGAACAGTTTAGAACTGATGGAGCTATATCCAGCATAAATATCGTTCAGCTTCAGATATCTCTTGGAAAATAATTTTCTTTGTGGTATTTTAGTTGTTGTCAGTATTGTCCTCATTAAGAAAAATAAAGCGCTTTTGTTTCAATGGTTATTTTGAAACATGAAAGACTTTTATGAGATAAGATATTGTCATGAAAAAGCTGTTGCTTTGCTATAAAATTCCCCTGGTTATTCGCAAAATAGCGTAAAACAAGAAATGAAATATATGTTGCAGTTAGGTAGTTATAGTTTAACTAAGTTCATCTTCAACTCTTTTTACACCGCACGTTTGAGATTTATCTTTTAATTTTCAGCGCCTTTCGATCGCAGTACGTTCGTTTGTGAGTCTTTTTATTGGAGCGGCTATTTTATGTGAGTATTTAAAATTTCGAACTTTCTTTCCATGAAGTCCTGATTTGCACATTCAAATTCCGTTCTGTTTTTTAGTTTCAAACTTTGGCATGAAATGGGAGTGCAGTTCTTTAGAAACGAAGACCCAGTACAAAGCTTTTATGAGTCAAGAGATTAAAGCGAAAATTGGCGTTAATATTGGTTTACGAGGAATTAATGTCACTTTGAAAGGCAAAAAATATTTAATGATGTTTTTAAATTGTTAATTGTCTCAACCCACGATTTTGCATACTATGCATGTCTTTTTAGTACTGTTCCTGTTTATAGAAACATGAAATAAAAGAATGATGACTGTTTTTGTGTAGGGTTGCCTGTGAAGCAAGCGTTCGACGATAATAAAACTGTAGAAAATGTTGATTATAATGAAAAGTTCCGATGGAATTCTCCTTGGTCCCAGGGACGCCTCGGTTACGGCCCTCACGGTATGCCAAACTAGAGTGACTAGGTTTATTAGAATTTTGAGTACACGGGTACCTCTTGCTTTTCACGAGTTTTCCCAAAGTTTCCTTTTGTATCCCAAACTGTTGCAAAGTTGGCCCAGGTATTAACAATCATGTATTTCTCCAAAAAATCCATTATTAAGGCGGTTTTCCACTACGTGAATTTGTTCGGGCGAAAAATAAATCTAGCAGCATGATTGGCTTGCTTTCGACTTTTTGCGGGGAATTATTTTGCTAGCCAATAGCGTTTGCTAGATTTATTTTTCGCTCGAAGAATTCCGCCTAGTGGAAAACAGGCCTTAGACCTCAGAAACTTGTTATAAGAAAATCGAAAATTTTCAGTTGAAGTTTGCTTCAGAATCATCAAGATTCCTATTTTGCTCTTTTTTTCAATTTTTTCCAAAATCTCTATTTATATCACTCTAAATTGTATGTTTCCAGTATCTATGAAGTAATTAGCTTTCTGTTTAATACCACATGAAGGCTTCTGTAAGCCAATTCACTGTAAAAAATTTGCAAGTTTTGGGAATAGTGGAAAACTTCAAAATTTCCCCCCTTTACTTTTCCACGAAATTTCCCGAATATCCATTGGTGTCCCACACCGTCCTGAATTTCCGTTCGTATCCGACACCGTCCTGAATTTCCGTTCGTGTCCGACACCGTCCCGAACTTCCATTCGTATCCGACACCGTTCCGAATTTGCACCAGACATTAAAAATCGATATATTTGGCCAGGGAAGTCATTTTCAAATCATAAAAACATTTTTTGAAAAATTTCGAAACTTTACGATTTGAGTAGAATTTTGCATCAAAATCATACCGGTCGCCCTATCGAGTTTTACTTGAAATTCTTAGAAACTTCAATTTTTGCCAGACAAAATTTTAGTTCTTGAACATGTTTAAGAAGCACTAGCTTTTGTTGCACCCAAACAGAAGTTTATTGGAGGCGATTTACTGAGAGATTTTTTCCCCCTTGGTTTTCACGAAAACTTCAAACTTTTCAGTTCTGTCTTCTCGAACTATTCCAAATTTCTCCCCGACACCACCAAAGAAATAAATTTGATCAAAGAAACCTACTATTTCTTGATCATATAAACGTGTTTTGAAGCAATTTAGAATTTCTCTATTGTGGCATAATTTGGCTTCAAAATACGACGGTCCACTTCACGCTTTTTCTTTATATTTGCTTTAACATTTGTTTCAGCGAGTCAAATAAACAACGAGTACTATGCAGCCCTTGAGAGAGGTATGCCTTACCCAATATTGCTGATTGCCGAGTATTTTACGTTGGATGGCGAAAGTGTCCGATGGGGTAGAGCATTCCGATTGGCTGGATTCTACACGCATGCTCTGTTATGGTAATATATAAGTCAATCATTTCTAAACTGTTCTTCCTAGAGATCCAGTAAGAGTCATCTCTTATTGATCCAGTGCTACTACAGGAGGAAACCTAAACTAAACTAACTATATTCATACTGGATTGTTCTATCACTGTTCTAAACTGTTCTTCCTAGAGATTCAGTAAGAGTCATCTCTTATTATTCCAGTGTTACTACAGGAAGAAACTGGAGTTACTGAAGAAAACCTGTGGTGTTTGGTAGAGTCAAACTGAGAGCATTCTTTTTACATTTGACTGAGATGACATTATAATCAAACAACAGCATATCACAGGAATCAAACCCAGCTCCCAAGGTCTAAATAGCCCCAAAAGTGTTACTAATTGTGTAATCTCCTATTTTTGACAGGATTGGTTTCGCGTTGTGGGTGATAACAAATATTTTATTCTTGAATGTAATAAGATATGGTGCCTATTTTCTCTCTTTCACTGGAGTCACTATCTTACTGGCTAACCTCATCTATGATTCCCTGCATATGGGGCCAGAACTCATTATTCCCTTTTCTGATGGAATTCTCAGCTTCAGTTACGGATGGTGTTTCTGGCTTAGCTTTTCAACAGGTAGAGGAAATGGTTGACAAAACTATCAGGGCATTGTTTATTCTGGATAAGTTTATTGTCAATGAAAATATGGTTTGAAAACTGGGTATAGATTTGAAATCTTGTGGATATTGGGTGTTAGTTTATGCTTAAATGTCACATGGACGTAAGGATAGATTAATGAAAGATTTTGGTCAAGTTCCCAAACCATATCTTCAGTGACTATGTCTGTCTCCAAACCATATCTTCAATGACTATGTGTTCACCGTGCACAAGTTTACATAAACATGAACAAAAAGATAGAACAAAGACTTTGGTCAAGTCTCCTAACCATATCTTCAATGACTATGTCTTTACCGCGCACAAGTTTACATAAACATGAACAAAAAGATAGAACAAAGACTTTGGTCAGTTTCCAAACCATATCTTCAATGACTATGTCTTCACCGTGTACAAGTGTACATAAACATGAACAAAAAGATAGAACAAAGATTTTGGTCAAGTCTCCTAACCATATCTTCAATCTTAGTTTTAAACTACCTGAAGAAAACCTGTTTTGTTTGATATAATCAAACTGAAAGTGTTCTCACAGTTGACTTAAATCAAACTGCATATTACAACTGCATATTACAAGAATTATATTGAAGTTCACAGAGTTAAAAGGCTCTTGTGCTAAACATTCTTCAATCTAAACTACATATTTTGTTTTTAGGATTTTTTTGTCTGGTTCTTGGTGTATTGATAGTCGCCTTGGAATTTTTCTATCCCGGGCCAGTCGCGACATTTTTCAATATTGACATTGTCACGGAGTTTGAAGATATTGTTGTGGCCGAGGAGGAGGATATAAGGCCTGGATTCGAGTCACGTGGCGGTCAGGGTGATGAGAGTAGCGCATCTGAAGAAGACAGAGTTGAAGGAGAGCCCAATAAGGTAGACTGGGAACTAGTTTGAATAATTGTCCTTTATGTGGACTGAGCACGTTGGGTGTCATTAGACGAATTTTTATTTTTTTATTGTAGAAACGCATTCATTTCGTCTCTCGTTCGCGTTATGCTGGTTTGTCTGCCAGTTGGCGTCGAAAAAAATCGCCTCTCAGTTCAACCAAGTCATTTCCTTTGAGCCGACCAATGAGGCCTGTTGCTGACCAGCGGAGGTCCTCGTCAGTGCGAATAAACATCGAAGAACCTCATGAAAACGCAGCTTTTGATGGCAGTTCTGAGGAAATTGGCAATGGTGAAGTTTTGAAGGAGAATGGTACAGCTCAAGTGGAAAAGGTTGATAGCTTACCAGAAAGTTCCCAGGAAAATGGTCATGTTTTGAAGGAAGATCGTGATGAAGTGGAAACTGTAGAAAACGGTCAAAAGCAAGACGAAAAGGAGGTAACGCCGTTTTGATGCTTTGCAGAAAATGAGAATTATAAACTTATTTAAATAATATCTTGTATGTATTGAAAGACGTGCAATTGTCCACCATTGTTGGCATGAGGCTTACTATGGGCTTACTTGAAACACTGCTATAACTGCAAACAATTGAAAGACGGATGTAATATAGTTAGTATAGCATGTTTTAGAACCCGTTATTTGCCTCGACTTTAGAGCTCCATCGTCGTATAAATAAAATTTTCAAACCTCGGTTTTTTGGTAGATTGATCTCAATGTAAACTGGACTATGGCTTATGGTTCATTTCAATGATTTGGCAAACTAATCCAGTAGTATTAGGGGTTTGGGACCGGTTGTTCGAAAGGTCGATAGCACTATCCACTGGATAGTGATTTTTTGTAGCCTTCGTAAAATTTTTCATTGATCGTTATAACATAATATTACGACTTGTAGCGATAGATTAAAGTCTCTAGTGTTTACGTTGTTGACTGAAATGGAAGCTTCAACATGTTTTGTCTAATTTTATGAATGTTGAAAAATTCACTATCCAGTGGATAGCGCTATCCACCTTTCGAACAACCGGTCCCAGTTGCTTATAAGTTCAGTAATGTTTAATCCAGTTAGTCCCATAAGAATAAAGATCAGTTGGTTGCTAGTCCAGTAAATTTTGTGCGATCAATTGAATATTAGTTCAGTAATACTAGGGATCAGTTTGCTTTTAGTTCAGTGATATATTGAAGGTCAGTTGTTTACTAATCCAGCATCAATGAGTAGCATTTTGAGATCAGTTCGCTTTGCCTCAGTTCGTTTCCACGTGGAGTGATTCATCTTGGAGTCCAAATATAGCGGATTTAAAATGAATGAATTTTGTATTTAAAAAGCTTTTGAAGTTCAAACTTCGAGGAATACTTGAAATATATTGAAGAAAGCAGCTTTGTCTTGGTTAAACTTGGTTAAAACGGGAATATTAACGCAATTTTTGGAAGTGTCAAAATAGAAACCTGGCTGGCCGGCGGCGAACATGAAATTTGCGAATTGGGAAATCCGTAAGTTTATTAGTGATTCTTTTAGTTAAAATATCGTTCTATAGCTTCGTGCAAAGTCTAAAATTGCTTTTTCGATAGCCTCTGTTTTATTGTGAAATATCTGGTCTGGAGCATTTTTAATTTCCTGGGGGGGGTGAAGGGTGTATTCGTAAATGGGACGTCTATATTTAAACTTACTAATAAATTATATGAAAATATATTTGGAGATATTTTTGTGTTACTTTTCACTTAAAAGAGGATAAAAGCGTTTTTATGTGCAACAAAGCTATTAGTTTTTTGTAAAGTTTAAAACAACTGCTCTATTTTTCATTATTTTCTGAGATATTTAAAAGGCCATATCTCATCAAAGTCTACAGAATTCTACCAAAATCTAAAGAGTTAGTACTTTGAATATGCCCATTAAGTGTATAAGGTTCCATCAAGACCTACTCAATATTTCGTGAGATGTTTTACAAACAAACGAGCCAGCAGACAAACAATGGTATATTTTTCAATTTATTCAATTCCACTAATTTTTTTGCTCACACATTTCTCACTTATAACAAATTATTTGAAAGCAGTAAAAAATTTATTCCATTTTCAAAGTATTAAATTGATTGCTCAGAGTATTAGAAATTTTCAAAATGATGTATGTAAGTCGGTCCATCGTTGATGTTCAATTCTGCACACGTCTTCTCAACGCTGTTGGTCATTGCGGGCGGACCACAACTGAATACTCCTATCTTGCCAACCTAGTAAAAGAAATGCATAAAGTTACAAGATGCGCATGAAAAAAGACCTTATCACACTCCAAACTATTTAGATGTTTAATTGGAGCTGATTTAGTCTTATTTCAACAATGAATTTGAATATTTCTTAACCTGTATTATATATTCTAACCTGAATTTTGGTGCAAATTATTTTGTAATTGTATGTAATCTATGTGTTAGTATTTAGTACTTAGAGACAGGTCCCTAGTTGACAACAGTGTTCAGTGATATTAGGCTACTTGTTTAAATATTACATAACAACAACAACAATAACAAAATTAGATTTGCATCACATTTTCTTCATGTTTTTCTTGCAAAAACCAGAAAAAAATTCAAAGGACTTTTGGTTTTGTAGTTGATCATTGAAATATTATCAAAAGTACATTATCAACACTTTCAAATGTTAAATATGGTATCATAGATTTCTTGGTGAAGATAGACAAAGCACTACAATTCAGTGTAGCTTCGATAGTGATCAAGGAAAGGAACATTAAATGACAATTGTTTGTGAAAACTTGTATCATGTAACTTGGGAAGAAGTCAGAATGACTTAAGTGTATGTTTTGAACAGCAATTCCATCAATATCAGGTATGCCATTAAAACCTCTTGCTTGTGGGTCAAATGAATACAAAACATTTGTTTTATAAAGACTGTGATATAGCCTTGAAATATTAATTAACATAGCATAGCATAATTCAAAATTGTATTTAAAAGTGATGTACAGTCACACAAATGAGATTTAATTTGTTGGTTAAGTATAACAAGACCTTGAAGCTGTTTGCTATAATCTGTTAACAAAATTTGGTTGTAACCTGTGGTATCATTGTTTTGTCCCAGAATGGGCAGGACCACAATAGCCAAATCACTGTAATTTTGTGCCCAAATGGGCTCAACCACACTGAATAGATTACTGCTATTTTCTGCTATAAACACAGGTTGTTCTTTGACAACAGCCTCTGTCACTGAAGGTCTATCAATAAATTGTGTATATTAAGGCACATTACCTCTGGGTGAACATCAGAAATACTTCGTAGTGTTGAGTTGAAGTTAGGTCGTCCGAAATGGGTGATACTTTGTAAGCCAGTGAAGAGAGATCGACCTGATATTTTCTGAAAGTGGCGCTCGCATATATACTAGAAGATATGAATGTAATATAGACTGCTTAAATCATCTGGTGTCGGACAGGGTAAAATAACAAAGTAGGGTGCACTGGAGTGCATTGTCACTCCATGAGTAAACAAGAGACATTGTCAGATAGTTTTGTTAACCATTAAGATGCAAGAGTCTCTTCTTGACAACTAAAATCATCTGGTGTTGGACAGAGTAAATAACAAAGTAGGGTGTACTGGAGTTGCATTGTCACTCGTTGAGTTAACAAATGCAAGTTTCTGAAAACATCTTACCAACATGGTTGTTCGTAGATCAAACTTCTCGTAGAATTGTGTGATAAAGATGTGCACTGTGACCAATCCTGTTGTATCCTTCTCCTCCACTTCACGAATTATCTCAGTCAGCCATTCGAAATGTTTTTGGGTTCTTGTGACCCATAAGAAATACACCTAGATATGACAGTAAAATTTCGTTAGTACTCTTGTTTGATCAAGCGATAGATGATGAGGAATTCTTCATATAAACTTTCTCTTTTCTACTCACTTGTTTACAAGCGAAAGTAGACTGCAATGCGCCTTTGTGAGCGATATCTTTTAAAATCGAAGCAAATGGTGTCACGCCAATTCCTCCGCCAACCAACACAGATACTTCGTATCGATACCAATCTTGGTGGCCTTCACCAAATGGTCCGTCCAAATACAACTGAAATTAGAAATATACAGGTTTACTCAAGTGCCGATAATGACAGTAGTTGCATTCGTGCGCTGTTTCAGCATGAGATTGCAGGTAAAAAACATTTGTAGCTAAAGGTATCAGAGTGTAGAACTAATTTCTATAGGATTTTAGACAACGAGAGAACACTAGTGCTTTTAAATGCGTTTTTTGGCGTTCCACAAGGGATAATCAACTGCCCCAGGGACGATTTGAAACCTTAAACTAATTGTATTATCAGTATTCGTTTTGAGGATACACCATGTATATTTATTATTGCAAAGCTTTCGGTCCGTTAGCCCGGACTGTATTATCTATTTCTATACTTTTTGGGAGTGTTTGGGAAGTGTAACCATCAATGTTTGTTTGTTAGAAGTCCAGTGTAAATAGAACTCTGAATTACAATATATTTTAATCACAAACCTTAGGAAATGGTCTGTCTTGCAAGTTGTCTTTGTTGTACGTGTTTCTGAGGTTCGTGGTCCATGGGCCTACTGCTCTGATGTGCAGACTAAGGTTCTCTTCATGTGGGGCAGACGTGAGGGTGAAGGGATGGTACTCGCTGCCCCCAAGGTCAAGACACGCAATGCGAACCCACTGCCCTGATTTGTAGTTGAAATTCACTGGTCGTTTAAACTGCAGAAATGTCACATCTGAAGGAAATGAGGTCTCTTTAATTGATCCAGTGTTACTACAGGAGGAACCTAAACTCAACTAACTATATTTATACTGGATAGTTCTATCAGTTCTAAACTGTTCTTCCTAGAGATCCAGTAAGAGTCATCTCTTATTGATCCAGTGTTACTACAGAAGGAAACCTAAACTAAACTAACTATATTTATACTGGATGGTTCTATCAGTTCTAAACTGTTCTTCCTAGAAATCCAATAAGAGTCATCTCTTATTGATCCAGTGTTACTACAAGAGAAAACTGTACCTTATTAAGTGATTTTTACCTGATGGCAACAGCTCAACTTTAACAACTGGAATCTCAACTTTCTTTCGTGACATACTAATCAGTTTATCGATGGTAAACAAGACGGCAGGCCCAATGAGAAACACGTGAAATCCAGGTGGCTGCAGCAAATGACCGCTACCATGGATAATTGTGAGCGCGTATAAAGCTACATACAATTGATGAGTCCACCAGAAGAATTTGAACACGGTTCTTCTCGAATATTGTGTCGCAAACACGTAGAGAACGGCGATTACCACGCACAAAAGTACTCCTGATAGACCTTTAGCATGAATAAGAGGGTTTTAATAAAAAGCATGCCTGTACTTGGGTTACGAAACCAAATAATTATATCGATGTACATTCGCTTGATCCTTTAGGCAATATCTGCATTTTATACTTTGTCTAATAACGTCATTGTGTTATTCTGTGTTAACCACTGAGCTATATAATACCACTGAGCTATATTATATAGCTCAGTGGTGTTAACCATCTTGTTTAATGTATTTTTTTTGCTAGAAGATTTGAGTAGGTAAAGAACAAAAATAATATTTGTTCCTTATAATTGTCATATAAAGTTAGTTCGAATTTAGCCAATTTTGGTTACGAGGTTGTTCGGCTCATTGCTTTTCTGCTCCAACTTGGCTGATGTAACATTTAGTGTAGGATAAAAAATTCTCACATTTTTAATGATTCATGATTCAAAAACAAGATAATCAGTCCCGGGAAGGAAGGTTTGAAATTGAAGAAAGAAATTACATAATTTTAGCGAAGTTTCACCCTGATTTTTTCGCAAAATGCGCCTTCGCGATTGAGAAAGAAATTTAAACATTTGTCACGGACGACTTCCTCCAATTTTAAAACGCTTCGAAGTTGGTTAAAAATACTCGACTTTATCTCTTATTTTGAGCTCCTCTTGGTGTTTGGAAATCAGAGTAAGTCTTCCTACTAGTGCTTAAACAATTGCTTGAAATGTTTTCTGAGTTTGTGCCAATTATCAACAGAAAGATCCCGCGCAAAACGGATATATTCCCCCACCGAATATCTGGTAGTGCTAGTATATATGGCTGTTAGAAGTTCTAAGACTGAAATTAACTGTACTTGTACCTGTTACAGTTTGCCAACAATAGTGTGTGAAGGTCGGTAGGTCATGAGATCTGAAAATATATTTAAAAAATCATTAATATTGTATATTGTTGGTTATCTATGTATAATAAAATATCGTTTTAGCTATACTAAATGCATAAAGAGTGGTCGTTTTTTAAGCCATTTAAAACACTTGCAGTTCGGGGTTTATCAAGCCTAAAAACACGAAGTATGCAAGTATAGCTGTCAGTGAACATTCGTATAAAAAAGACTCATTCCGGACAGAAAATACGCGTAGTGAAGCATTTTCTATAGTCTAAACATCTGTGTATAAAATATATTGAAAGGACGATGTAAAATGGTGCAGCTTAAAATATGCAAGAGAATTCTATTTGCAGGGGGTCTAAATTCGTGACGGGAGCGGCGGTCCCCTACTCTGCTAGCGAGTGAAAAACCCCATCGGTTTATTTTCGCAGGGCGAGGGAGTCTATATTGAACAGGTCTAATTCCATCCTGAGCTCAGACGCATTATGAACATATCTCGTAATTTCTTTCGTTCAGCTTCGTGCTGTTATTAGTTCTATAATTGTGTACTTGTTTTGTCTTGTGTCGTGAGTTGTGTTGTAGTACAGGCCCGCTGTAATTGGCGTAAGCTGTTGCGTACACCCTGCCATTACTGTGTGGAATTGGCAAAGCATAATAAAATAGATAAAGTGTTTTTTGTATATTGCCGGAACAGATTAGTTTTTGTGGTGTAGTTAATGTAGTGTTTGCTTACCTATGAAAATCGTTTCTGAAGAGACACGTCAGAGCAGTTGGAGATTGGGTGGAAAAATGATAGAAGTTCATACCATGACCAACTGAATGCACAACTAGAAAAGTGGAAGCACCGTAAATTCCGCGTGTTTAACTGAAGGTTAAAGTTGTAGTAATTTGTATGGTAGAACATTTTTATAAGCGTTAAGGCCATTTTCTACTACGGCCGTTTTGCCCGCGCGGGCGTAGCGCACACTTTGGAACATCCTCTGTTTGTGTCTGTAGGCGCTTGGTCTCGCGTGCACGCCAGATTCAACTTTCTCCACTCGCATGCGAGATCAGGAGCGAACAATAAATAACAGAGCGTGTTCAAAACCGTGCGTTCCGCCCGCGCGGGCAAAACGTCCGTTTAAATCGGGTGGGCGTTGAATGAGTGGCTTATATTAATGAATTATTTTTTACCTGTGAAAAACAGCGCCAAGACTGCAACATATTTATGAAATGATATTGCCGAGTCGAAAGGTATCCAATTCATGGCAGCTGTTTCTCGTAGAAATGTCAAAGTATTGCGACTCATTGTGAGGAGTAAAGTTGAATAAGTTACCGTCATTGCCGCTGCCGCCCCGCGACTAACACTGACGCCGTAACCAGCTACACGACGCAAACCAGAGAATTCTTTCAATACCGAGTATTCTGCACGAGAAAAATGAATATGTATGCATCAGTTTCAACACGGTTTGAGTCCAAAAATTGGTCCCTTTCGCTCTTTGGCGAAATGTTTCCAAATTTTTCTGTCTTTATACTGTTTCAAATTTCCCCAGACAATGTCTATCGATACAGTTGTCTAAAAAAATCATTTTCATATCATAGGAAACTGTTTTAGAACTTTGAACATTTTCTGATTTTGCTCAAGTTTGCTTCAAAATCTTAATAGTCCTTCTTGCACTTTTCCTTAAAATTCTTTAAAGTTTTCCATGTGCCTCGCATTAGATGATATGTTTTCAAATTTATGAAACGCTAGCTTTCTATTAATACCAAACATAGGTTGATCCAAGTTGATTCAATTGAAATCCAAATTGTTTGTAGTATTCAGAAACTTGACACTACTCTTTCTCTTGCTTTTACACGAATTTTTTCAAAATTTCCAATGCTAAACCAAACCTTCCCAAATTTCTCGCAGAAATTGCCAATCCATATATTTGCACTAAGTATTCGTTTTCACATCTTGAAGGAGTGTTTTACAGAAGTCGAACATTTTGCGATTTCTATAGAGTTTGGCCTTGAAAGACAAATGTTCCTATCCTACTTTTCCTCTAATCACGAAAATTTTTTCGAAACTTTAAACAGACGAGATTAGTGAAATTTTTTCTGTATTTTAATAAATGTTTCTTTCTTACCATAAGCCTTTTGAATGAAAGCTCCGATGACCAATAACGTAAACAAAGTTACGATAAAAATATGTTGTCTGTGATTTTCAATGTATCTCGTCAGGGTCACCCATTGTTTAATATGATATGGAGCGTAGTCTATGTTCACTTTCTGAGCGAGGGTGAATGCTGATCTCGAAGGAGTGGTAGCGCCCATAGGTGTAGGAGAATGCACCCCTAATCTGTTGAAAGAAAACAGTTCATTACTACTTCGCTTGTCATGGAGTGGCTATCACTTCGAGAGACTTACATAAAGTGTTAATCATATACCTATCTTTTTGTACAACTGTTCCATATCTTTTCCGTTTCAGGGCATCTTTTTGCCTTTTCAAAGTGTCCATTCCTGCGCTCTTACGTTTTGGCGATTTTGAATACGATGTCATAGTTGCTGAGGCTCCTTAAAATATAAACGATGGATTGTTCTATCAGTTCTAAACTCTTCTTCCTAGAGATCCAGTACAGAAGGAAACCTAAACTAAACTACCTATATTTATACTGGATAGTTCTGTCAGTTCTAAACTCTTCTTCCTAGAGATCCAGTACAGAAGGAAACCTAAACTAAACTACCTATATTTATACTGGATA
>JAODVM010096649.1:0-16466 GCA_025400095.1 Phenganax marumi | reverse complement strand
ACCTCAGGTCCCTTGGGCTTAATTCCCGCATCACACAAGGCTGTGTGGTGTTCCTTTTTGCATGCACTACATTTTACCTTAACACTACAATTACGTGAAACATGACCTTTACTTAAACAGTTATAACAACGAGAGTACTTTTTCAATATTTGCTTACGGTTTTCCAAAGCGTTGACTTTTTGACAGTCCTCATGGCGATGAGTTCCAAGACAAAATGCACAGACTTCGGCTCCATGCCTGGTCAACAAGGCTTGCGCTGATGACGGTCCACGCGTCCATCGTTGCTTACCCGCGTTCTCCCGTTCGTTCTTCTTCTCTGGCTCCTTTCGCTGATGTTCCTCACGCAACACAACCTCGCTCTTCAAGGGCTTCAATAGATCGTCCAAGTTCCATTCATGGTACTCGTTTCCTCTCGTTAAGAAAAGTCTTAGAGACTCCGGCAGCTTTCCCAAAATGGAAGGAACCACGATCGACGAATACGACTCCTTGCCAACTCCCAACGCTTCAAGACCCCTAAAGTGGGTTTCAACGCAGTCGCACAATCGACGTAACCCCGAAACATCATTTTCATCACGCACTCGCTCGATCTTTAAGAGACTTTGCAAGTGCGCTCGCTGTACCGCCGATTTCTTACCATATCTCTCTCGCAATATATCCACCGCAGATATATAATTCGCTGAGGTCAACGCAAATCCAGCAATACACGACTTCGCTGGCTCGTCCAAGAGCGACCGCAAATAATTGAACTTATCTACGTCCGATAAGTCATCGTTAAGATGAATGGAGCTCTCGAACGAATCCCAAAACTCTTGCCATTTGCACCTATTGCCGTCAAAGCGCTTCGATTCTAACTTTGGCAACTTGACACGAACTTTCGAAACTTTTGTAGCTGAAGTACTTACAACTTCGCTGCCAGGATTACTCGTAGTCGCTCCCTCATTGACCTCTTTTGCAGGGCTAGTTCCCGATAGACTAGCTAGCTTTTCATCGAGACGTTTCACGATCTTTTTTGCCTCTGCTCGAACTTTCGAAGCCTCTTCTATTTCATGTCCCATGTCGTCTTCCGTCGAGTCATCATCTTCCGCCAGCAAATCGACGATTTCGGAATCGATTTTTCGAACAACTTCGACCGTTTCGTTAATGGTCTCACGAAGCTGTAACGCGTCGAATTTAACCTCCTCGCTGAAGTTCTCGATCAGCTCTAACGCTTGAGCGGACCCTTTCGTCAAGTGCGCGCGATGACCACCTCTCACTTTTCGTTTTTTCGTCAATTCTGACATTTCGTTTTTTGTTTTTTCACAATTTATCCGGCTCGAAGGACCACTTGTCGCAGAATTCGCTGTCTTCGTTCAACGAATTTAGCTGCACCGCTGGTTATACAAACACACGTTCTTCAAATTTTCGACAATATATTTTTTACATTCATCTACGCTACGTCACTCTCTTAATCTTTTACAATCTTGGCTTAACATGCCCAATTCTACATACCGATTAACCAACTAACTAAATACAGCAATTGCACGTTTACTTATAGTCCCTGTTCGGAACTTGTCCTGACGTCAGTTCAAACCACAATTTTTTGGCTTAGATCTACTTCACAAATTTGGCAAAAACAGTTTCCAATAATTTGGCAAAAACAACTATAATATTTCCTACGATTATATTTACCACAAATTTCCTACTAATTTCCTATACTTTTTACTTTCTAGATTATGTTTATGAGACTTTAGAACACTTTTACACACAAACATAAAACACAAAACGCACAAAGTACAATTTATTCAACAACAAGCCTCTATTCAAATTTTCTCTACTCCAGTTAAGCGATCATTGTAAATTTGTAAAACATAAATCATGAATCTATAGTTCCATTTAAATACAACTCAATCAGTTTTAACTTTGGAGATGTTATCTAGATAGCGCAGAAAAGTGCGGCGCAGTTAAGCGAGGGAGGCGTTTATTCAAGTAAATATAGAAAACACGACGTGTTCTCAAACACATTTGCCCAACGGAACTGCTGAAGCTGTTGACCACAACTTGACCTGTGTCAATGGTTCTTATTACAAAACTACAGATAACAATTGTTTGTTCAAGTTTCTAGTGCATTATTTGATTATTTGCGCGTGTATAACAATAGATCAGATTGCATAGAAAAAACGAGAGATTGTTTGTTTTTGCGAATATCTTACACCATGATGAAGTTACTTCTTCTCGTTTCTACTTTTCTTCTGCTAGCACAGCGCGGCGTCGGCAGCCAAAACTATTTTGCTCTTAAGGTATGTAAAATGTTACGATAATTCGGCACACCGTAAGTAAAAGGCGAAGCTGGTTCCAAGCAGTAGGTAGGTAGTTATAGGTAACTTTATTTAAACACGCTAGCCTCGTCAACTGACGCTGATTTCCACTGGTTGATTTCCAATTCATTCCTGATTTACAGTGGTTGCAAAAGGCGCATAAATTGACATTTCAAAATTTACCCTCACTTACAATACAGATTATTGATTTCGTATAGTCCCGTAACATTGGCCATCGAATTCTTTTAATTTCCTTATAATTATCTGTACGGTGCACTAAAGCAATTGTATAACGGACGTAAACTAAGATAAACACATTAAATTTCTTCGTAAATTTCGTATGAATGAAAAACTTATAAGATTTCTTATTGTCCGGAAAGTTCATCGTGTCGACTAGTTTCATCATATAGACCAGAACATCATATAGACTCAAACTCCACATATCATAGGTCATCATACAGTTTACTTGTAGTTATACCGCTCAGAAATTTAGACAACTAAAATAATCTGCATTTGATGTATCTTATATTGGACCATTCTCTTGTGAAAACAGTAAGTCATGCTGAGAGTTACAATTGTTACAGTTAGAAGGGTATGCATAATTGATTCGGTCTATAATGGTAAAACAAGAGGAGTTGTCGCACATGATAGGGTCAACATAATATACCGTTTCCTTCACTTGAAAACGCAAATATATTATCACGAATACCAGTCCCGTTCTCGAATGCCTGCGTTTCAACTAGCCAAAAACGCATCGCATTGAAAACTGTCTCTATGCACGGAACACGGAAAAACGGAACTTTTTGAAAACGATAAAGTATACTTTTGCATTCCGTTCTCATACACCAGTCAAATTTAAAGCATCGACTCAGCTTTTTCGGAGTCAGTCACAGTAAACATCACAAATACCAGCTTCAAAGTTGAGCTTAACCAACTATTAACAAAACACTCAAAAACATACAATTAATTGATGTTGTCAACAGCCATTCTCCAATGAACTGAGATATTTTTCAATTACTTCTTTAAAACTTTTGATGGAGAGCTGTTCAAATCTGTTGACAACATCATTTCGAATATACGTGTCCACACGTTTTATCCGTTGAGCCCAAAATTTTTTTATAGCTGAACCCGAAGAATCCAATTGATCCAGGTGAATGTAATGAACGCTTACACGGAGATATTAAACTGGTCAGAGATAGACTGGGCAAAGACAGAGTGATTATATGCTTAAGCGAAGTTGAGGGCGTCGGTAAAAACCAATCAAGGTCGTATTTTTGGAAAGCATTAGATGGTAAACTCACTATTACTGTCCAGCTTTTCTTCCATAATCCAAGCTGTGACAAGTCGATGCGTAGCTATTGCAGTCCAGGCAGTGACACAGCATGAACAATATGTTCGTTGCATGTTTGCATATACAGTGTGTCATAAAAAAGGAACGTAGTTTATACATGATTTTCAAATTGGTCAGAAAGCACATAGTAGGATTTCAAAAATATCGAATTTCTCTTCGTTGGAAAATTTTGTACAAAAACACGTTTTAATTGCTTAATTTCATTTGCTATATTTTTCACCCAAGGATGACGCGGCTCAACCAAATTTGTAATCCATCTTTTTAATTTGAAATGGACGAACTTTGGCCTTGATAATTCTTCATACTTATTATACTCAACCACCTTCATTGTTTAATATTTTACCCAAAAAAGTCATTTAAATTTCAAGCTCTGAAAGAATTTTATGATCACTCTGAAGACCTTTTAGGCTTGATGGTATTAAAATGTTGGTAGTATTGCAAACTAAAAACCAAGCTATAGCAACGTTGAGATGTTTTATCACTGTCATCACAGTTGTAGTGTACCCGGCCAGACCCAAAGTAACGCTTGCAAAGCCGTTTTTAGTTACAGGGGCTCTATTATGTAATTGCAACATAAAATAAGCTACTGATTTCTGTGCTCTTCAAAAAGTCACTCACCAAATACCTTCGCTTTGATTTGTTCTCAGGAAGTTCAACCCTTGGCGAATACTTTGATCCTGCTTTTGATTGCACTGATGTTGTGGATAGAGTTCCAGGAGCCACGAGTGGATATTACTGGATTTTCCTACAAGATGTCATAGACTTGGTCAAGGTCAGTTTCATATTGTGCATATCGGGACAGAATAACAAGTAGTAATCGATTCATTGTCACTATATTGATCAAACTTAGCACTGGTATACTGTATATTTGAGAGGAACGCAAAGAAACCATAAGCATTTTGTAGTTCCGACAAGCGGTGTACCAAAACTTTTCCTCTTCCTTTCAACATCATTTCTCAACATCAAACAGTAATTAGGTAGATTTAACACAGTTGATCACAATGACATTCATCATGAAACTGGGCTCACAACAAAAGATACTTTTTCATTGCAAAAGATCGCCCACTAATTAAGAAGATACTTGAATATTATTTTCTGACAGCACGGGTTGAACATATAGAAAAGATTAATGAAATGATTAATGATTAATTATTGTTATTGGGTTTTTTTTAAACGTAGGTATGGTGCGATGTTATCACCGATGGAGGTGGATTCATGCTTGTCGCCAAAAAAGACGACTCCGTCACGTGGAGTGTTCCTTCGTCTAATGAAACTGTGGATCCTTTTGGAAAACCTCACTGGTCGAGTAGATTTGGAAACATAGAACTGTTAGACATACGTTTTCAATTCTCCACCACACCACAGTTTAAAGATACCAAAGCACACTGGTAAGCACGTACGGACATATTAGCTCCTCGCAAATAATACGCTACGATGATGACAGATGTGACTAACTTTAGTAGAGTCATTTTCAAAGACATCGGTAACACTAGCATACAACAGGTTTTAATCTTGGATTGAAGCAAATAATTTTCATTTCAATATCATTGGACTCACTTTTTTGTGGTATACCTTAGAAAGGGGAATTGTGAATACCACGAGATACTATCAGTTGCGATCAAAGTCCCGTGAACTCTTTTACATGTTTCCGTGTAAAAGTTACAACTCAGCTCTTACAAACACGCATGGTTCAACAGCGAAATGTCATGTTTTCTTATCAAAGTGGGTCTAGTTCAAGGCGTGGAAATACCCCCATTATATATGATACACCTTTGTAGAAGTGAACATGCAGCTTTTCAAACGCGCATAACCAATAAATAAACATATGAGTTCAAACTTAACGGTTGTTCGCAAGTGGTAGCAAAAGCCTTTCATCCTGTTGAATTCTGAATTTGTCATTTGTGTGCCGTGTTGTATTGCATAATGTAATCACATGTTCACTTTGTCAGTATTAAGTACATATATAAACAAACAATTAGAACGTAAAAGATTAAGACTAAAAATTTGGACTAACGTATGAAAACCCTAGATCCGCCACTGGCAAAAGGCTACCACCACGCTCTTTTCCCTGTAAACGACCTCCAATGCACATAAATACAGTATCTTGGCTTATATTTTCAAGGAGTTTTAGATTGTCAAACAAACGTCGTTTTGGAGAACTTCTGATCCGTAATCGTGGTGGTTGCACCGAGCATAATCCTGGTATTGGTGACATTAAATTTGTTAAAGATCTCCAGGTTGGGAAAATTGTGAACACACATTTTCGTTGCTCATTATTTGGTTCGCATGCATCACATTTAATCGGATGGGTAAGTTGGTTTATTTAATTCAATTCATAAGTTCTCTTATGTCAACATCATTAGTCATAAGTATACAAGCCAAGTAACTGAATATAGATTGTAATAAAACAACAAGAAATATGTAGCAGTGTTGACCTGAATGTAAAAATGCGTAGATAAATTATGTTGATTTTAAATCTCTTTATATATATTAATTGAGCAATTAATTGTTTATCTATAGTTGCTCATCGTTTCTCTACCATGCATGGCGAATGGTGCATACATTCCGATTTAAACAATCTTTAATTTTCCAAAGTGACAACATAGTGCCATATTTAAAAATAAAATGGTAATTTTCAAAAAACATTAATCCCCAAAAACAGGGTATGATGAACAAATGTCTGCAAACGTCTTGTGCTGCTGGCTTCGCTTTTCATCCTGGCCTACCAGGAGTGAGATTGGATGATTCTGGTTCGTTCAGGTATTAAAACAATGGCAATAATATAACGAGACCACCAAATCGCGTAATGAACACACACACGGCCGCTGTACTATTCATTACACCTGTAAAATTTCTTAGTAGATTCATAGTCCCAGAGAAATTGGTAATTTAACAGCAGCAATTTACAAATACTTATCACTTTGTAGTTTTTCTCGCGTGGAAGTATAATACATATGAAAGCAAATCTCTGCTCAACTAAGTTGTGGGTTGATCCATATGTAAAATTGAGCACCTAGATAAGTGGTTGTCTTGTTTATTACCGTATCAATAAACAGGAAAATGGAAGCTCAGCTTGACAAACTTTTGTATACTTTTTTGTAGTTATAGTGCAAAAGATAATTCAACCAGCTCTGGAACAGTCCACAGCTCCACTGCATTTATTGGTTGTTCACATGCAAAGGTAAACTCAATGATGTCCCGCAATGTTTCCCAACACTTTTTCCCCTTTTCCTGCATGACATTCACAATGTTTTGTTGTTTTAAAAGTGAACAATTAAAGGCATTTTAAAGCATCAAAACGTCTCGTTATCAAACATTTGTTTTCCTCTTTTTCATAAAGTTATTGGCACCAATGACGTCTATAGAGGCGTGTCGATTTTACTAGAACCCATCGCTTTAAAGTGAGATTTTGGCAATACGATTACCGACACAAAAAACCAAAGTGTTCTGTTTTCAACATTACCCCAAAAAGTGGGGTTTTACGGTTTTAGAACGATTTCTTGTGCTTTTCAAAAAAAGGGAGAAACCAAATGTAATTGTAGAATACATGTCTATGTGCACCTTCTCTTTTGTTGCAATCATTTGTGGTTTTTATCACTTCAGTGCTGCGCATGTTACGGACCGAAAGGTGGAACGGACAATTATTGTTTGAAAAACTGCACGGCCATAAACGGAGGAAAGTGACAAAACATGTGAAGGCCTGGGTCTGGATCCGCACTTTTCTTCCTAAACGTGTTTGGAGAAAATGCATAGAATTCACAACCACAGGTCCAGATGGTAAAGAAGAGAAGTACAGAGTAGATGAAGAAACTGGACTGAAGGAAAAGGTTTGCATAGTTTTAGCACATTGTATGCTATATGTTAACGTTTACCACATAAGTGTGTAAATTGTGCTCCCTGGGGCTGGTAGTGTTTTCAAAAACATTCAAATGACAAGATTTTAGCTATAAAAATTGAAATATATTTATATATGACACTTAGCAGAAGGATCAAAGTATAAAATCTTCAATATTTGCGATTGCAAAATAGACTAAAAACTTAGTGCAAATTACCAGAGTATTATGAAACAATTTAAACATGCTTGGACTTCTTTTGAATTTTTATCGATGTCAATCAACACGAACTTATGGGAGTGTATTGGTGATGAAGTATACATCAACATTGAAAAAAGATTGACATTTCATTTCTAAGAACTGACAATAGCAGTACCAAACTACATGGCAAAAGATTTGTTGACAAATTTCTCTACCTTCTCCTTTTCAATTTCTGAAGGCTCGTTTACACAGGCGCTTTTCCTGCGATTTTTCTCGGGTTTAAGGATGCGATGGAGTCGATAAATGGCGAAACTGCTTGTTATGACAATCTCCCAAGGCACTCGTCAGTCAGTCTATTCAATGACATATGCTAGAAAGAGAAAAATCGCAGCAAAAATCGCTCGTTTCAAATGGCTTTAACATTGACATGATAGTTAACTTAAATTCTAATTTGGTGCGTTAACTTGCCAACATCAATAATCGATGGCCATGCAGTCAAATTGTGAAAACTGACACACGAGTGTATCTGAGAAGAACGTTGCGGAAATCAAAGTTACAGACAGTAACTACATATTTGGGACGTTTACAATATTTTTAATACCTTACTTTAGTTCGGTAATTTAAACACATCTAAAAATACAAAAATATTGCCCCTGTAGTAAAAAATTGGGGTTTTTTTCTAGGGAAGTTGCGCCACCTCAGAAGAAATAAAACATAATGGCGCGGTAAGAGTGCAGACATTCCATTTCACATTTTGACGAGAGTAAGAGTGTAATAAAAATAGATCTAAACTAATTGTACTGACAAAAAGTATTATCGGCCTTCGGAAAAAACATGGAATCTTCATGTAATAGCAGGTTCTTTTTATCGTTAAAAGCAAAACAGTTGATGTTTTAAATGGTAAAAAAATTATTTGTGCAATCTTATTCATCTTTCTATTTTGTTGGAATATTTATCTCCGATTTATTAAAAGATTTTGCAAATTGAAATGTAGCTGCAATTGAGGAGTATCGTGAAATATATTTAATTGCCATCCATATTGCTCGAAATTGTTATATGATGACAACATATTTTTTATTCTTTGTTAGGTTCTAGTTGTTCCTAACAAAGACGCACTAAAGAAAATTCCTCCAGCACAAGGGTTGCTAGCTTTTCGTGCCAAAAATCAACAGCTCGTTGTGCAAGGTCAGCAGGGTTGGAACCAAATTGCGATGGAAAAGGAGGTATGTTGGCTTATCAAATTCATTTATATTACTTATAATAAGATGAAGACTCTGTGAATTGAGCTGCATATATTGACCGTAAAAAGTGGCTTGTGACAGACTCAGCATTCACGAATCATCAGTGTATACTGTCACTGTGTAAGCCTTCTAACTGCACAAGTTTATGTTACGTGCCATGGTGTTACATGCGCAGTACATGTGAAAATGAACAATTAATACAAACGAAAAACATTCAAATAGCAATGCCAGCATCCAATATTTTGGTTAAAATAAAATGTCTCGCCGAAAAAACAATGAACGTGCATGTGGACAAAAATTTTGAAGAAAACATGTCCCAAAAGCAAATTTAAACATGAAGTTTTAAACTGAATAGCAAAAAAATTGTGCATAGAATTTGTCCATGCATGTCCACCATAGTTTCAGCTTTGTCTACTTCAATGCTCAAGCAGCAAAATCGGCAATATTCTCGGTCGCATTCTGCTGAGATACGAAATATTGTTCCGGAGGATTAAAAATGGAGAGCCAGCAGAATTCAAACAACGTGTGATTAAGTTTGTATTGTCTTTAAGGTACAAGCCCTGAACCAAAACCAAAATAACATCGAAAACAAGCAACAAAAGCTGAAGAAACTGCTCGAAAACAAAGTAAAAAAGTTGAAACAAGAACTAGAGGCATCAGATAAAATAATTACTGCTCTCGCTGGTATGTATATGGTATAAGATGGTCAAAATTTGACGCGTCGTTTTTCGCTGAACTTTTTAGATTTTTTTAGCTGAATCGACGACAAATTGCAAGAAGTTATATGAAAAGAAATCCAATACGCCTAGCGGATACTATAAATTCAGAAGTCATGAGGTAACTATAAGATACGAATGATCAATTAATCAACTGACAGCTACAATCGTGACAAATTAGATGGGACAATTACAGAACAGAAGACGGTATAACCTTATAAACTAAGCACTGCCAACACTTAGCCTATCAGACTGTTTGTTTGTACATAATCTATATTCATAATAGCATGAAAGTTGACTTCTTCCTCCCCCCTCTCCCCCCCCCCCCATACAATGTTGTTGGTTGAACGGGAAAATATATATGCGATGGGCAATTGATAATCACGAATTTTATTCACATTGTTAAATGCATGCCTTGCAACATTGTATGGAGGGGGACGGGGAGGTATAGACATAACATCAATGTTGGAGTGTTAAATTTAGCATCTTTTCTCTCTGTCCCAAATTAATTTGTCCACGATTGTAGTTGGTGTTATACTCCTGCAGGACTTGCTTTTAACGCGGCCTTACAACATACTAAAGTCAAACTCGAACTACTTCACGACGAAGAAATGTGCCTCATGATAGAAAGAGGAATACAAGGAGGTGTTTCAATGATTTCAAAAAGATACGCAGTTGCTAATAGTAAATACTTAGAAGACTATGACCCCGATAAACCAAGTACTTATATTCAATATCTTGATTTTAATAATCTTTATGGTTGGGCGATGATGAAAAATCTTCCTACCCATGACTTTAGATGGATGACTCAAAAGAAGCTTGATAATTGGTACAAAGTTCCCTGTATTTTAAAGGTTGATCTAGACTATCCCGAAAAACTCCATGATCTTCATAATGATTTTCCTCTAGCCCCAGAAAAAATAATAACAGACCCTAATACAAAAGTCGAAAAACTCGTGCCAACACTTGGGTCTAAGAAAAACTACGTAGTACAAAATGAGATTCTTAAAAAATATCTTGACATGGGAATTAAACTTACAAAAATATACTGTGGAATAACATTCAAGGAATCTGAGTGGTTAAGTTCCTATATTGATCTTAATACAAAACTAAGAACAAAAACGAAGAATAAATTTGAAAATGACTTTTTCAAACTCATGAATAACAGCGTTTTTGGAAAGACCATGGAAAACGTGAGAAACAGAGTTGACGTCATACTTGTTAACAACGCTGAGAAAGCTAAAAAGTTATTTTAAGAAACCAAATTATAAATCTGCGACAATATTCTCTGAGAATCTTATTGCTGTTCATATGTATAAAACAAAACTAGTTCAAGACAAGCCCATCCATGTAGGAATGTCAATCTTAGACATTTCGAAAAGTCTAGTGTATGACTTTCATTATAATTCTATTAAACCCAAGTTTAAAGACAAAGCCAAACTGTTATTCACAGACACAGACTTGCTATGCTATCAAATTACAACAGACGACGTCTACAAAGACATTTCACCAGACTTAGAGAAATGGTTTGACACCAGCGACTTTACTGAGGATAATCCTCACATTAAAAAAGGACTAAATAAGAAGATTCCTGGGTATATGAAAGATGAACTCGGAGGAAGACAAATGATAAAATTTGCTGGACCAAGACCCAAGTGCTACTGTTGCGTTATTGAAGGCAGTTCTGAAATTAAAAAAGCAAAAGGTATAAAGAAAAACGTGATTAATAAAGAACTAGAGAATTGTATATTTAATAGAAGAGAAGAACGAAGAAAAATGAGAATTATAAGACCTTATGCTCATGAGCTCTTTACAGAAGAAATTTAAAAAATAGCGATAAGTTTTGATGATGACAAAAGGCACATTCTCCCCGATGGGATAAACACGTTAAGTATTGGACATTACAGAATACCTAAAGACTCTCAGTTATAATACACCTAAGTATTATAGATGAAAGCCAGTTAGCCGTTTCTAAACCCAGGTCTATCAGGACACATTGAGTTTTCTGGTTCTTCCCAGTTGTCAGGGTATCTTATATTCCATTCAATATCTGAACAAGGCAAATAAGTTTTAGGCTCTTCGATATTAACTCTCCAATAATTTATGCTTTTTCCTTTATTTGCATAATAGCTTATGAGTCCTGAATTTACGTTAAGATACTGACTTGCTCTATAAATACTAGGAAAACTCTTAGATTCACCAGTGATCTGACTCGTAATAATAACTGTCTTTGACTTTTTTATGTTTTTCTTAAACTTCTCATTGATAGGAGGCGTCTCAATTCCAAGTGCCTCACACACTCTCTCAGTATTCATTCTAGTTGTATATTTAATTCCTTGTTTTTTAGCTTGTTCTCTTAATTCTTTTAATCCCATTTATTTAATATAGCAATACTTTTCTGTCAGACAATTTTACTGATTAACCATCCACCAACAATTCCCATCGCGCCAGAAGCAACTTGATCATTTCTTTTGAAGGTTTATAATAGTCATCCAAAGCAGGTTCTCTTTCCCAAGCCAAGTCCAAGGCGCTGATCTGTTTTAAAGCTTCATTAGTTGTATTCAAGTCTGCGTTAGCATCTGAACGTTTTTGACGAAGCTTTGCTAATCGTGTCTCTTCATTTCTTCTTTATACCCAGTATGATTTAGTTTACTGATTAAAAATCCTGCTCCTGCAAAAGCAAACACATTAAATAGTCCTCTTGCTGCTGTTGCTGCCATTTATTTAGTAGTGTCTCCACCAATCTTTTCAGGAATAATCTTCTTGTCTTCGAGATACTTTACCAACACACTTCCAATCATCACAGCTCCAGCAAGTTTAAGTGTTCCATTAACGCTCTGAGGTGTTCCCAAAGGTTCTCTAAAAATTTTCTTACTCACCATAGAGACTCCAACAGCTGCTAATGTCAACACAGCTGCGACGTAAATTTGATTAGTAAAATTAACTTTAGAATCACTCATTTATTTAATTATCTACTAGTCTTTCTGTTAGTCAAGCGTACCTAGCATAACAACACTAGGCTTAGGTTCTTCGGTCTTGTCTTCAATAACTTTCGGTTGTTGTTGTTTCTTAGAGCCATTCATGTAATAAAACAGCCCGAGTCCGAATATGCTAATAATTCCAATGTATTGATTATATCCCCAATCGCCGTTGGCTTGTTCTTCAAGTTCTTCAAGTCGCTTCTTCTTAACTTCTTTAGCTTGCTTAGACAGCTCAGCTAATTTCTTTCCTTGCTCTACTTTCTTAGGATCTTTTATCTTTTCTTGTATAGTAATTACAGGTGTATTTTCAGTAGTCATTTATTTATAAGTGTCTAATTCTTTCTGTTCCTAGCAACAATGTTTACATTCCTGTGGGCTATAGCAACTCACGCTTGTTCAAATAAAATTCCTGCGGGCTATAGCAATTCAATGTTTGTTGAAGAAATTTTCGGGTTGCTAGAGGCCACAGGAATGTTGTTGACATACTGGTAAGATCTGGTTTATGTTTCAACTAAGACATTGAGCAAAGACTCATTTCCATAGTTTTCGTCAGACACATTTTTAAATTGAATATAAAACATAAGCACGCTGCTAGGATTAACACCACAGTCTTTAAGATAAAATTTATAATTTAGAAGATAGACCTGATTATTCATAAAAATATTTGACTTGATGTTGTTCAAGTTTTGATCTGTAAAATAAATATTTCTAGTTTCACCATCTTTCATTCTTATAGAAATGGAATACCTAAGAATAAGAGTAGTGATAAGTCATCCAAATCAAAAACGTGATATAACAGCGTCACACTCGTACTTTCGCTAAAGCTTGGTAAATAAACCACACAATCGTTTGGTAAGAATCCGGTATTATTAGGTATTGCTGTTGGAAGAATATAACCTCTTTTAGATAAAGATGCATAGGAGAAACTGTAGTTTAAAGTTTTTTTGTTTGCATAAGCTAAAAAATTAGAGTTTGCTACTTTAATATGTAACTTGTTTGTTTTAATATCAGACTTGACAGTAGCAAGTTCAGACTTGTTAGCTTGAATATCAGATTTAACCGTTTCAAGTTCAGTCTCAATAGTTTTAGTCTCAGGAACATACCCATAATTCAAAGCCATTTATTTAATATAGTTAAGCGTTTCTGTTCACATAACAAACTTTCCTAAGAGCGCACCAAATACCAACATAACACCTGCTGTTTCAAGTAATTTTACTGTAGGAGAGTTTTCAAGGTTGCTTGAAATTTGCATAGAATCACCTACAAGATTGCTTGTAGGAGTTTTTAAGGAGTTTTTAAGGACTTCTAAGGAAATTATAGGACTACTTGTAGTAACTTCTAAGGAGTTTTCAAGGAGTTTTGTTTTACTATGTTTTTGCTTGAAATCAAGCTTAGGAACTTCTAAGGAGTTTTCAAGGTTGCTTGATTTTGGCTTGAAATCACTCACAAAGTTGACGTTGCAGTTCTTACCAAATTTCATACTTGTTGTTGCAGTAGTCAAAGTATTGTTAAATCCTTCTTTAGGTTTGTCTAAATGATCATCTCAGAAGGAATTAGGATAATTCCCGGACTAACTACCATATTCAAAACGACGTTTGTATCTTTAATAGCTTGTCTCATATTTGAGATCATTACAGTAGGATCATCTTGAACTACAGTGTCTTTTACAAGTTGGTGAAAGGCGTCTTGCGTCTGAGAACTTTTTGCGCCTTTGTTCACGATGCTCCATCTTGCTTTTGCCTGAGCGCCAAGTACACAGTACACGTAGCTTTCCATAGCGTGTTGAAGTAATTTTTGTCCTAATTCAGTTAGTTCCATCGGAATCCTGTTTGATAAAAGCTTTCCAATCATCAGGTGTTTTATTGATAATTCTAAAACCATCTTTAAAAATTGTTTTCGAATGAACCCAATTATATTTACTATTTTCTTTATATCTTTCAGGATACTTGTACATATTCCATTTTTGGTTGTTTACATTTGTCGTGTATTCAAACAATTCGGGGTTGTTTTTCACATATCCTTCTTTAAAACTAGGTTTGACAGGAATTCTTTTTTGAATTAGATCTAAGACATCGTTTGTAGCGTAGGGTTCTAATTTTTCTGGGTAACGTAAAAATCGTGCCATGTGGTAATAAAAATAATACCTAGCAATACTTGATATAATGTTGGGTTGGTTCCTCGTGAAGTGTTTGATTGACATACCACCCAAATAACTTAAAACATAGGCAGCTAATAAACTTGCAAAATGATTATCATGTTTGTAGTCGAATGTTACTTTTCGGATGTCTTTAGCGTCATTTTCGTTTTTATAATCGGTTTGAAAGCCTTGAAATTTACTTTTGAAGCCATTTTTGTCGTTAACGTAAATTTTGAACTTTGTAAAATCTATGTTCATGTTGGATGGCTCCAACTTTAAATAAACTACAGTTCCTCGATTGTTCCAAATTTGAGGAGTGCAATTCAAAGCCCAAGAGTATTTATCTTTAAAAGTCTTTGAAGTAATGTCTGTTCCATAGTCATCAGTGACGTCATAATCAATACTCGTATCAGTCACTTTTAGATCAGGACTTACAGAGACATTAAATTCAAACTTGCTAAGGTCAGCGTTGGGATATTTTTTAGCAAAGTCGTCTTTGAGTTTTTGTCTTTGAACTTTACCAATCTCTTTTGCCTTGTCGTAGTTTTTTCCATACACAGTCTTGCAATAAGCTTCCCAGTCCATTTATTATATATATGAAAACTTTTCATGTATAAAATATATGGACAAACTTACTGTGTTTATTGATAATAATCATAAGGAACTTATGATTGACAAGAGAATTCATACTTCGTCAGACAGCAGTCCTTTGCTGTAAAAGTATTTATTTCCACATCATAGACTTTAACGTTTGGTTGAATCTTTCTACTACAGCAGACTTTCTCTCAGAATAGGTTGAGAAATAATTGACCTTATGTTTTGTAAGCAAGTCTCTTACTCCTACGTTGTAAAACTCTTTTCCTTCATCAAACTGAACAACTTTTGGATATTTTCCAAACCTAGACTTGTACTCAGAAAGTACCTCTTCTACAGCTTTTGTCATGTTTTTAGTGTCTTTACGATACACAGGAACGGCAAAAGCGTATCTACTCAATATTTCTACACAAACTAGGATCCATCGATTTCCCTCGTTAGAATAACTTAATTTACTCATGTCAACCAAGTCCATTTGCACCTGATCAGCCAAGTTGTTGACACGTTTGAGAGGTCTTGAACTTTTTGACAACGTGTTTGTGTCTTGCAAAAGTGTCTTGTTTGTTAAGCCAACTAATGTATTTCTTTTCTAGAAATTCCTAGGTCTTTGTCTTTTGCCTGTTGGTATAATCGTTCTGCTGACATGAACCCAGTCTTTGGATCGTAGTATAAGTTTCTTAGTTCTTGTTCTTTAGCAAAGTTGTTCATTTATTTTTAACGTATATAAAGTTCTAGTGACACAGATCCAATATTATCAGTATTATTGTTTGTTGTCCCATCAAAAGTAAACTTGTTCCAGATTCCGTTGTACAACAAGACTTCAAATTCAATGTCTTTATAATGTGACACCGATCCGTTGAGACTCTGTGTTGTAACAATGGGAAGAGTCACAAAAGCAGAACTTCTTTGTCCATATGTGTTAAAATTCATAGACTTGTTCACAGCATCACAATGAACACTAACATATCTTAACATATCTTATCTTAACTTTGCCTAAGCCGAATTTAACCAAGAAAGAAAAGGATGCTGTGAAAACCTTGCGAGCAGATAAGTCAATACACATTCTCAAAGCTGATAAGGGTAATGCTACAGTTATTCTAGATCGTGTAGCTTACGAT
>JAODVM010096648.1:0-34975 GCA_025400095.1 Phenganax marumi | reverse complement strand
GCCTTTTAGCTATAGACCCTGATGTAGAAGTTTTGTCAGTAAATAACTTGCCAACTGTTGTTAATGCTTCCTTAAAGTACATGTCAGATAATTTTTGTTATGAGGAATTATATTTGCAGCAGTTATGGTGTCAGGTTTCCTAGCTACTTCTGCTGCGCATTTTACAGGCTGTATCGTACGAAGTACGATGATTGTTACTGGACAGATCGGCAGCATTTTCCTTGCAATAGTAACTCCTAGTTTAATTGGTATTTTTTTCCTTTCTAGTGATGAATTGACCTTGGAAGGGCTCAAGCAATTCTTTGTTGCTGTGGAAAGAGAAGAATGGAAGTTTGATACACTTTGTGATCTTTACGATACTCTAACCATCACGCAAGCTGTTATCTTCTGCAATACCAAACGAAAAGTTGATTGGTTGACAGAGAAGATGAGAGAAGCGAATTTTACTGTTTCAGCAATGCATGGTGACATGCCTCAAAAGGAACGTGAAGCGATTATGAAAGAGTTCCGTTCTGGTTCAAGGTGGGAACTTACTATGCGAATACCTAAATATCTGCTTTTACATCACTGGAGTAAAACAACTTTTGGTCGTTTTTTTCTAGCCGAGTGTTAATATCTACAGATGTTTGGGCACGAGGATTAGACGTTGCCCAAGTGTCCTTGGTTATCAACTACGATCTACCAAACAATCGTGAATTGTACATCCACAGAATTGGCCGTTCTGGGAGGTTTGGTCGCAAGGGTGTTGCGATTAATTTTGTGAAGTCGGATGACATTCGAATCCTCCGTGATATTGAGCAGTATTACAGTACACAGATTGATGAAATGCCGATGAATGGTAAGATCGTTATACTTGTATTTTTAGTACATTAAAACTCACCGTGAAACTTGTTCCTTTTCAGTGGCTGATTTGATCTAGAGGGTTGCTAGGAATGAAGCAGAAAATCTTGTCCATGAACGAGGATTAAACGGCATTGTTTCAGCATCTAAACTGTTATTAGTATTTCAGCATAGTGAACGATCTAGTCAAAGGTACACACTTTCAACATATTTTGTAATTGTAAACTACAACTAGTTGTATGGTACTGTACCTGTTACTTTAACAGAAACAAGTGCTGAGTCGTACTTGTATTGATAAGGATTGTTTCAATATTACAACTAGTTGTATGTTACTGTATTCGTGTATTTTAAAACAAAAGTTTTGATTCGTACTCCTGGATTATCAATTCTGAATTTTTAGATATCTTTTATTTACAATAATATTACTGCAGCGCTTTGTCGAAACTCATCATAGAGATCCATGACTACCTTGGGGTGACTAAACTGTTAATACTGACACCTACGTAGTAGCTACCATAATCCATAATTACACATTAACGACCCCGATTGCTCCTCAGTCATCATCTTCGTCATCTTCCTCATCACCTTCGTCCTCAGCCTCCTCAAACGCTTCTTGCTGTGCAGCTCGTAGTGCATTCTCCTCCTCAACTGTTGGATCATCCAACTCGGTGATTTCCGGACCGCTCGGGTACTCCTCCTGAGGGACAGGTGGTGCGGGTGGGCTGTAGTTCTCAGAACTATACTTCTGACCCCAGCCTACGTACACGTTCTCAAATTTTCTAGTTGACAAGGTAACATGGTAGTGAGCAACTATTGGTTAGAGTTAGATTAGCAGTAGCAGTAACCAACCTATCAACTGCAAAGCAATGTGCACCAGGCCATAGATTGCTGTGTAAAATGGCGACAGAATGTTGTGCAACTAGACTAGGAGCTCTAGTCACCGTCCATGATGGTAATCCATCGATATCTATATAATGAATTAAACAGTACAGTTCTATGGCTTTCAAATTGGGTGAGTATATTGGTGTTTAGATCGTATTTCTATTGAATCTACCAGTGTCTTCAGAGAGCGGTGTAAGTAGTGGCGGTCCAACTTCAGGTTCAGGCTCGTCAGGTTCTTCTCTTTCTTCCTCTTCTTCTTCCTCCTCCTCTTCTTCTTCATCTTTTCTTTGACTCGGATTGAACCACGAACACCGACCCTGAAAAATGTGGCCATCAGATTCACACTTCAAAGATCTTAGCGCTGTGGTAACTGGCATTATCACTGTTACAGTATACATCAATGCATTATCATCATCATACTATCACGCTGACTATACAACAGAACTACTGCAGTCACCCAATTATTACCTGCGGAAGAATATACTGAGTATGGTGCACCCAGTTCGTAAGAGAAGGATCCACTAATTCGGTCACAGAGAGTCCCTCGAACTCAGGATTGGCAACGAAAGTGTCACGAACTAAAACAAAAACTTCAATGAATCTCTCAATCAGGAGCAACTAAGTCAGGGTGTGACCATCGTAAGAAATGATATCCAAAATTGGATCACTGATCATTTGCGATTGTCCTACTAGTCTTTAGTATTACTACATGAGACTATGGTTCTTTTACCTCCTTCGTCGTCTTCTTCCTCCTCTTCTTCAAACATGTAGTACCCCTGAGGACTGACTATCGTTGATGCGGAGATCCTCGCGATCACTGCACGCAAATAGTTCGTTTCATTCCCTGGAAATGGTGGGTAGCTCACAATCTATGACAAAAAAGAATACCAGTATCCGCAAGTTATATACACTCGAACTGAACATGTCTTTGTAGCGATGGAAAAATGTGAACTATATTGTCAAACCAAGTGGTGAAGACATGTGCACCTATTTGCTGTGCTACCAGCTCTTTCCATGGTTTATGATTTACCTCTGCTTCTGGATTGCCAGTGAAGAACTTTTTAATTTGCCTTGAAATAACGATCTGTGCTGGGGTGACGGATGGTAGTCGAACCCACGGATTCCCGGCTGAAAAGAAGACACCATCTAAGATGATCAGAACTTGCAGTATAAAACTGTGAAACTATGATGGTAATTAAATAACTCACGTTCAGTGCAGAAAAAGTAAACTTTCTTATTGCATCCAGTTCGTGAATATTCCACAGGAGTAACAGGCGGTGGTTTGTAGTCTGGTTTTGGGATCTCATCCACTTCCTCTTCAGCATTCAAACTGTTGTTACCTACATGCACAAAAACATGTCAATCTAAGTTAGGTTGTGTGCATATGAACGTTTGGCATTTGAAAGGACCATTATACGTAAATTATATACATGAGATCAAGGAAATCCCACAAACTTATATTCTGCACAAAAAACAGCTTTCTTTTAACATACTTTTTTCTTCTAAAACATGTTCAGGTTCTTCTTCCTCAAGTTTCTCATTATCAGGCTAGAAAACAGAAGAAAAAGATCATCATGAGTTGGTAGACTTAGTGAATAAAAACAAGTTGTTTCCATTAGTGGCTGTGTCACCAGTAAAATCACATGTGTACCTTTGGAAGCTGTTCTTCAGGGTCTTCCCCTTCTCGAAATTCCACTTCAGCCAAATAGTAGTTATTTTGTAGACCAAACATTTTACCTAAACCATGCAAGGAGCAAGTTATGAATGCTCCCATTGATTCAGCTCGGCCTAAATTACACTTACCCCAGAACCTGCAAGTTAGTATTGGATTTGAATCCACTAACTTCTTCAAAGCTAGGAAGATCCTAAATGTTTCTTCTTTGCTAATTCCTATTCCACCATGACTGAAGTAGTATGCTAGTTCCATGATGTTTGGCAAAGGAGTTTCAATCTCTTCATCTGGATCAACTTCACTCAACTCTTCAGTGAAATTTGATGGACTTTGCTGAGAAAAATTGCTTTGGCATAAGTAAGTGAAGTTGAATGAACTCATAAAAACTTAAGTTTTAATTGGAAAGTGATATAATGGAATATAAAATGGTGCAATAAAGGAATGAATGAGTGAATGAAAAGTGGAAACAACAAATGGGTACCGGTACAGTATGACAGTACCTCAAAAAGTCCTGCATGTATTCTTGCCAAGGCAACTTCTGACGACTCCTTTTGATGATCCTTGGAAACATATATGGAAAAAAATATTCCCTGTTTTTGTGAACAGGAAAACTACCATATTCCAGTAGTCACTTTTATGTAAACATTTTCTTACTTGTAAAGCATCAGGACTAGGTTTAAATTTAGCCCTCTTTTCTTCCCTGCTTGTATTCTCTAAAATTTCTGATATGAAATTGAAAGAAATAACCTTTAGTCAGGCAATATTTTGTGCTTCTCAAACTGTCTATCTGCCAGTTTGTTTGTCTGTCTACTAGTCTGTTTGTTAACTTTGTTTCGCTCATTCTTACAAAAATCCAAAATATTCACTTCTTTTGATGTCATTGACATTATGCACAATATGTGTTTGGAGACTTGTGTCATGGTAACTCACTTAATGCATCATTTGGTCTTTTCTCCAACATTTGCGCAAGCAAGGAAGCCAAGTGATCATATCTAGAAACCAAATGCAAAATATGTGAATCACACAACATCGTACATTCGACACAGACCAAGAACATTCACCACTCACACACTGGTGTCCCCTTTACTTGTTTCTTTCAACAAATACGCTTTGCTGTTTCTTATTTCCGTCTCCAAAGCATTATCCACTTCCATGCTTTAGAAATTTACAAACTAGAGCGTTGAAGCCTTCTACACAAACTCAAAAATCATCCCTATATTTGTTTTCTATACACTTCCATTCAACATGGCTTGTTTCTATTCTTGTTGCCATGACGATAAAACGCCAGCTAATTTGCAGGCACGGGTGGTGGTTGGGAGGAACAGGGGTATTCAGCCTGCTTGCAGGTTGGGATATTTTGATGAAGCTGTCGATATTTATTTACAAGGTGAACTGCATTTGATTACTAACAAAGTCAAAGAAAAAAGCTTTTAAAAATGGGTTAAACAGTGCGTGATCGTGCTTGCATTCCGGTTCCATATAATGCCTTTTCTTAGCAAAAACTTTAAGAAGAATAAAGAGAAAAAGGACAAAGTTAAAGCAGAGAAAGATAAGAGTCAAGTGTCATCAACGCACTTTGCTGGAGCAGACTCAAAAGTAAACACGCGAAGCAAAGTACTTTCAAATCGCGGAGGTAACCTCAACTTTGTATCAGTGATCTTCAGATTCTCTACCGTTTTGCTTAAAGTCAGGATCGACAGAAAAATGTGCTGTTTTGTCAGTTATTATACATGAGAATAAATTTTGAGTGCAATTTAAAGTTCAGTATTGGTTGTGGTTTTGAGTGGTAGATTATGGAACTGCTATGTATTTAATAATACAGTGATAGAAAACACTTGAGCGAATAAACGTTGAGAGGAATCTGTGTGAATTTATATCTTGACAATTTAGGGCATTGCTGTTTGGGTCCTGATGGGTATTTCTATAAAAGTGCTGTTTAACAGAGAGAAAACGCAGTCATTACTTTGTTGTTTTACAATAAACTTGGCGTGATGCATGTCAACACAAATGCGCCATACAGATATAATAGTATATGCAATTCTAAATACTTCTTTCGTATAGCTCTACATATTATATTAATTATCAATACTTTGCTCATTCAGCTGATATCGAGATTGCTGTTAGCAAAGCATAAGCTCAACAAAGTAGTCTTTTTGCCTTCAAGTTTTTATATGACAGGAAATCATAACTTAACATTTTCAGATGTGCAATCCAAGCATCGACCAATACCATCACGAGATGTATCTGAATCCTATATTGAACTACCAACTGTAAATGGAAAGTACAATAGACCAGCATCGTTATACAGTGGTGGTTCACTAGGAAAGGCTCAAACTCCTCGAGGATCACAATATATTGAAGAGTCAGGTTCGGATGGTCTAAGCGTGAACTCGAGCGACTCTAGGCTTAGCCGAGGATCCGGGAACTCCTTGGGAAGCCATTCAAGAGAATGGGATGTGAGACAGAGGGCAAAACAATACACATATGAAAATGGCATACAGACAAATATGGATCATGTTTTACGATCCTATAAATCTCCTCCGTCTTACGCAAACAGGGTCGGCATAAGACGAGATTATTCACAGAATGCTGCTGACAGATATCGGCATCCTCCACCGTATAGGGAAATGAGGAACAGTATGGGATACTTTGGAGCGAGACCAATAGTTTACAGTAGATCCGAAAATATGCTCAATCATCCCTTAAGCAGACAGCATACTGCTAGTTACCCTGATGTTAGGGTGGTTGATGGAGCAGGTCTTTTTGGGCAGAAGATGCTTGGAAACAGACAACAAAAAAACTCGAACTTCTTTAGAAAAGTCGATCAAGGAACAATGACTGATGATGCAGCAGATGAGTCTGACTCCAGTAGCCAAGAGCTGGGATTTCCTCCGCAAATGTATAACAGTCCAGCAAACCAAGAACGAACATCGTTATATTCAAACCCTTACGAAGCGTACAGTGGGTTGAGTTTCTCAGCCTACGCACAAGCACAGGACTTACAAATGTATAATTTAAGTGCAAGTGCCCAAGGAATGATGTTATCAAGTTCACCTGGGTATTATTCACAATCTAATGGAGACATGCAAGTGTATGCATCATCGTATGACGGGCAACAAAGGCCTGTCGCAGGAAACTCGCCAATTTCAACCAGTCTTGGTCGAGAAGCAAATGCACAAGGTACAATAACATTATGTTTTAAAAGTTTACTGATCATGACTAAAGAAACAGATGGCCAAAGTAGCGTTGTACTTTGCCGTTTCACCTGTTTGCATCGATTGTTTTTCAGGTAAACTAACAACACTTGATCACTCTCTCCCTCCTGGCTGGTCAGTGGATTGGACACTTGACGGAGAGAAATTTTATGTTGAGTAAGATGCTTCCTTGATAAGAATCTTTTAGTTTCAATGAAAAGTGAAAATTGGTACTTTATAACCATTTCTGGTTTTGCAGTCATAATAATCAGACTACAACATGGTGTCACCCATTTGAGAAAGCTGGTAAGTTTACGTAGTTAGTAGAATTCCATTGTGAATACAGTCTACAATAGGCAAATATTGTGGTGATGTTTCCAGGATTGCCTGAAGATTGGGAAAAGGTAGAGTCCCCGGACCATGGGACATATTATGTGAAGTAAGTAACACTGTAGTGTGTTCAGCCTACATATGTCAGGCCTGGCACTAGGACGCGCGCTATCGTGCGCGAGCGGGCAGGCACGCGCGTTGTTGCTTCTGCGAGCGCTAAAAATCGCGCGCGCAAATCTCAAATTTTGCTTCTGGAAGAGCGACATAGTTTAACTTTTCCTTCAAATCGTTTCTTGTAAAAGTAACGTTATTTTTTGAACATTATGTAAACGTTTAAATACTTCAGAGCTGAATTATAAAGCATAAGTTGTTACATTAATTTTCAGGAGTTTGTAATTTCATTAGTTGAACTGCGCGCGCAAAGGTAATGACGCGCGTGATCGACCGCTTGCGTTAAATTTTGAACGTGCCAGGCCTGCATATGCTTCTAATTCTTTCCCTTGTCCCCCTAAGAAAAAGTGATTTTCTTCAAAAATAAGTGAATGTGGATTTTAGTCACCGAACAAAAACAGCTCAGTATGACCATCCTACCAGACATCTTCTTGTGGAGAAGAACCTTCCTTTTCCCTCAAAGAATTCTTTGGTACCTGCAAATCCCTATATGTATGCAGGTGAGCTAATGTATTGAACAACATGCTTGTTTGAATGATAAGACTAAATTTGTACATCACTCTGTCTCCAGAAATCCCAGGATGGCTACAGTTTTATTCTACAGCTTCATCACAGTATGATGAATATCTGAAGGTAGCAGATAAATGAATGTTGTATAAACAATTTGGATATGTGTCTGAAGCAGTTCTTCCTATTTAGTGGGACCTATTCCGTTACCCAGATCTGGACTGCTTTCAAACAATGTTAAAACGTTTATACAAAAAAGACTTGGAACAAGTTGTGTACAAATACGAGGAATACAGGCAGGCACTACAACGAGAGATTGAACGAAGACAACAGCAAGTGCCTCGAACGTTTACATCCCGAGTCTTAGCAGAACTTGGAGACGAGACCAGTGTATAGAAGGAGATGAACAACTGTTCCTCCTCCGCAGGCCCTAAAGGAGGAGAGAGCAGACTGTGGCCAGTTGACCTGGATCCAGATAGTTTCAAGCAGCGTCCATTCAGTATCCAAATGATTAAAGCCACCTTCTTATGCTAGTCTTAATATACTGCGAACGTTTTACAGAATGTGCCTGTCTTCAGGTTGAACCACTCAATAACCCTCTAATATGGCAGGGCTACATAAATAAAGTCACTGTTATATTTTGTGTAGATATTATATTGTGAGACAATGTAAACAGTTGAACAGCCGAAGGAATCTACTGATATTCTCCCCCGGCTAACGCTGAGAAGTGTTGGAAATATTTTCATTCTCGCTGTCAACAGGGGGGAGTTTAGGGTCCTCATAAGCACAATATGGCTGATCGTGAGGTTGACAATCTGGTATGCACTGAAATATTTCACATCAGATGCTACTTTCTAGAAACTTCGCTTCAACATAGTAATCCTTTGATAATTTTTCTTAGGTTTCTATCAAAATCCCAATCGGGGAGAAGCAGTTAGATGCAGTTATTTCGCTTCCAAAGCGGACTTCTTGGCAAGGTTGTGGAGTGGTTCTTACGCATGGAGCTGGTGGAGATATGTATCATGAGCACTTGGAAGTTTTATCGAAACATCTGAGCGATGCTGGCATACTTTGCCTTCGTTTTACCATGAAAACCCCGAATTTTAAATATCGTGTCAAATGCTTTGCCGCAGTATTAGTTAGTATCTATGCTTATGGATTTGTTTGTTTATATTAATGTGACAAGCGCGGGAAATTTGGTCTTAACTTTGCAACATTGTACAGTCAACACGCGGGCTCAAACCTGTTTTGTTTCTGATATTGTTCTAGGATTTTCTTAGAGAGTCGGAAGAATTTAATATACATTCTTGCATTATTGGTGGTAAGTGTATCCATCTCACTTTCACCAAATACAGGTAGTTACCCTTGCACCTCGATAAATAGGTGCTTTTCGAGGTATTAGCCAATTTGACATTTTGTGAGGCTAAACGATATATACTATAGATTGTAAACATCTCGAATGTCTGCTGTTTAGGTCGTTCCATGGGCGCTCGAGTTGCAGCTGAAATTGCCTCAACACTTGACCATTTCAATAAAAAATTCATAATTGGGTTGTTGTGTTTATCTTACCCTCTCCATCCTCCACAGAAAACTACTGAGCAAAGATTATCATCCATTCTACCTCTAAAAATACCAACTTTTTTTATAAGTGGCACTAAGGATGCAATGTCCAGCCTGGAATTGATGGAGACTGCCTTAAAAAGACTTAGCTGTGATTGGTCAATACATTGGATTGAAGGGGCTGATCATGGTTTAGCAACAAAAAGCAAAGGCAGTGATACTCATGGCAATGTTATGAAAGATGTTTGTGAAAGAGTGCTGTTGTGGGTCCAATCAGTTTTCATGGGGGAAAGATGACCCTATTCATATAAGCCATGCAGATTAATGCAGATTCTTATGGTACTTCAAGTCTGGTAACAACAGTAGTGCTGTCAAGGATAGATTTGCGTAGAAGCAAAGAAAGGTAGATCATTATATACAATTTGGAATATTACAGACAGTGGGCTTGGTCTTCCAATGTAATTGACTTTTCTTTGAAACATATGCATGACATACTATTACACAATATCGCACATAACCTACCACAAAAGTACATCATCAATTTGGTTCAACTGAAGATTTAACTATAGGGTTATCACCATGAATGATAGTTACAAATCATTGAATTACCAAAAATATGTAACTCTTCAAATATGCTATAAAAAACAGGCACACCTATTCCGTTTCAGAGAGAGTACCCTATACACGATCCTATCCCCACCCTGAGAACCCTTCACTGACCTACGTTGAGTCTAGACTAAAATGTCAACACCATCCGTTGTAAATGAGATTACGAAGGGAATATTCTCTAAAACAATTAAGGAAAACTCTTAAGAAAAAATGCGAGTGCTTTTCTGTAAGTTTAAAGCTATACATTAAGAAATAATATCGCATATCCTTCTTACTATAAAACTTCCTAGCACGTTTTATTGCATTTCAGCGTGTCACCCAGAGCTTACCAAACAAATGTGTTATAATTTGTAACGAAAAAATAAGTATATTATCTACAAGTAAAGTTCCTAGAGCCAAATTTTACTTGCAGTCTAGTTAAATCACACTGTCCCTTTGCAGCAGAAAGTATGGCCATTGCTATATACGTAGAACTAGTTGCAGTATATAGTTTCAACTATCGCAGTTCTCAAATACGAGTGGAAACTATGTCAACGAAATTCACTACTCTTTTATGAGCTTAAGGGTGGGCCTTTCGACAGATTCAAGTCGAATAAACTAACTGAAAATTATAAGCTTTTACATCAACAGAAAGTTCAAAGACAAAGTGTCAAAGATCTGATGTTGTTAATAATGGGATATAATGTCTCTTTTCTAATCCAATACTTATTAAACACGCATGCCACCTAGAAAACACGACTTCTGTCTACTAGTTTGATACAAATATGCCCGAGGAAAAGTTTAACTTGCTAGTAAGAAGGTGATTTGGTAAATGAGATTATCATTGCGATTTGTACCAGACAAATAAATGCTTGTGTCTGTGAAGAGTAACCCAGTAAAATAATGCTTAATAAAAAAATAAGACTTATATAAGCATCAGTTTGATACACCACGTAATTTCTTACTGTTTGCGCCATGCAAAATTATAAAAATCTTATTAAAATAAGACTTGTCACCATGTGCCGGTGATCAGATAAATTTGAGCAAAACAGTATTTCCAACGTAAATGGTCAACCATAAACTATGAAAATATTTACCAAAAAGCAAAACTAGATTTACTCTAGCAAACTCTAGCATGGGGTAGAGTGCGCACGCGCACGCGACGTTTAATTGTGACAATTTCACTGTAGTTTAACCGCAGAACATCTCGTTAAGAAAATTCCAAATTATTACTGCCTTATTAAATGCTTATATAATGCACTCCCATGTTGTTTGTATTGCGATGGGAGTGAGGTTTGGAGGGTCAAAAGGTGAATACAAACCACTTGCACACAGGAGCTATTCTCGGAGGTGCGGAAAATACGATATGCTCTTACACAAAACCTCGCCTTGTAAGGCCGCCCACAATATCAGAATATAAATAAACTGAAAGTTAAGACAACTCTTATTACTTGTACATGATTGTGAAGATTTTAGTTCTACTAAGGTAGAATATCGACGATATGTCGGCAGGTTTTTTTTACAATTTATTGTAAATATGTAGAAGTTTTAAGTTTTGCGCAATATAAAATAGTTTGTGCAGTCTGCATGCTCATCATCATACCACGTTCTCTCTGCTTATAATTAGCATTTTACGCAGTACCCATCCTTACAAGCACAGGAAACATCGAAGTCGGAATGGGAAATAGCACAATTCTTTTCAAGGAAATAAACTGCTTTGCGTCCTTGGTTGAACCTCCATTCATGCATGACACTTCTTCCTATAATGCTTGGCCCTATCACGGTTTCCGTCGCGGAAAAAAACCAGTTGCCAGTTCAGTCTACGTATCTATGTAGTTCTATCTAGGCAATCCCATGCAACATACCAGCCATAGCCATTTGCTCAACCGCAGACACCTAGAGCATTCTGTCTGAAAATTATTGGTGATTAAAAGGTAACAGATATGAGATGTTTCTGGTAAAGTGGTTAGTGTGGCATTCTTTAAAATGCGCGGCGCAGTTTCGATTCTAATTAACTAATTTAATTCTAATTGCTACGATTTGGTGACATTTCCATACATAACAAAATTAGAGGCATAGATTGAAATTGTTTGGAAACTTAATTGATAAATTGATTACGAGAGTATACTGGAAACTACGGGACGATTCTAAATAGAGCATTGTTACTTTAAATTTCTTGGCAAACAGACAAATCGATCACAAAGTAATATTCAGTTAAGATTAATCTGACATAACTATGTTCAATATATTGATTGCTTCTCTATAATAAAACTTAAGCTATAGGTATTTTGAGTGATAGCATGGATGTATTTAATGACAGTTGAGATAGACAATAAGCTAATAGTTAAGTCACTTTTAACGACCTGATACCTACAGTTGACATTTTTAAATGTGTGGACATGCGCAATACCTATTTGTATAGAACAGTAGGCTTCATTACATCTATTGGCATTGCAGCCAATTGCAGCTCAACTAGTCGTCACCATCTAATGACGAATGTACACAAAGATCTGAAAACCGGATCAAACTACAATGTCAAAGTAGAATACGTGCCTGGAGATAATGAAAGTTTCATCGCTAAAGTCATCAAAACAAATGTGCTGAATTTCAGGGATTATTGAGGATGCAGATCACGGTTTATTAAAGTAGTGCACTTCAGTACTAATCTTGAGATTAAAAACTCTTTTTTACGAGTTCAAATGCAAAACCGTGGCCAACAACTCTCGTTTGCACACATTCTTGCTTTACTTGATCCCGGTGCTCACGACAATTCAATCAAAATACTGACACCTGGACCGCAAATATTCGCCTAAATTTCCCTTCTGGAAATACATACTTGACGCAAAAGAAACTTCCTAAACTCGTCAAGAATTGAAACTGGAATCGGGAATGGAGGAAAAAGAAGTCCTACACACGTAGGTACTGGGGGAAAAAGTTAATTTTTTGCTCACGACGAAACTTTCTGAAAGGTTCTTCAAAGCGATTGAACTGACTTATCTTAGTGATCACAGGAGTTTCGATAATCCACCCATCAACAATGAGGACATGCTTCAACTCGCTCTCCAACAGTGCCCCCGCATGCGAGCTCAACCACGCTGTCCATTACCCTCAAGCTTCCTGCGAAACTCGCAATCTACCAACCTCAATGTGACCTGAAAACACGCGTGGAATGTGTAGAAGAGAACCGGTTACTTAAAAAAATCCATATCCTACTTTACTGAGGAGTGAATTGTGATCGTATTGACGCCTGTCACGTCATTTCATAGCGAGAGAAACACGATTGACATCAACGGATAAGGAATGAAGGAAAGCCGATTAATCAACGCCCTCTAGTGATTACCACTTACACATCCATAAATACTTAATTGCTTCACCTAGGGGCGTGACACACACGGTGTACTTTAAGAAGCTTGTTCGCCACTCACTTGGCATAATTCGCGCAAATCACAACACGCGCGCACAATAAAGTGCGCAAAATCATCGTTACGCTATCACTCAATATGGCTCTGTCGCTGACGCAGTATTCTACACACAGATTCACTCCGTTTGGTATAAGAGATATTCTATCGGAGAAATTCGAATCGAAAGTATGCTGTGAGACAAGTTGCTGCCAGAGTTGGAATGATTTAAATGACGATTCAAGTAGATTTATACGAGGTGGTGGAAAAACCATGTCATCTTGTAGTGATAAAGGTATTTATACATTGACCTCTATTTCGTAGAAGTACAGTGAGATGGCTTTCAACTACGTCTTATAAGAGTAAAGTTTGACGACGAATCAGTTTGGAAAACTAATATTTTTGGGTCGTGAAGTTCAAAAGTAATTCAATTGTCAGTAAACTGTCATTGAAACAGCTTTGTTTCCCATTCACTATGTTTTACGTGAAGACCTGTACTGCAGACTCCGAGTAGTTTTTTGCAATCACTTCCTTTTTTCCATTTCCAAAACATTCAGGCAACACATATTTCAACGAGCAGGCTGCCAGGAAAATACGACAGCGAAAATTCATAATTACGTAACTACTGTGTTTATAGACTGGCCGATGTAGAAGTTGTTTTGTGTTTGGTAACATGACGTAACTTGTGGTGTATACAAGAGAGTTGCCTCCCCGAACGTTGTGGGATGCTAATGATGATATATTTCCTTGTTGGCTCACCTAGTAATACAAATATATTTCCCGCTACGCTATATTATGAATACTTTCATGATACCATGACCCCCAAATAGTCTTGGGCTTCACATGATCACATCTGTACATGTTGAATCATTTCAAGTACGGCTTCAACTAAGTAGGACCTTCCATATACAGATACTAAAATGCGAGTCAATAACGAGATGACTTGTGTTCATAGTTTCTTTATATTCACTGTGTACCATGATATAACACAGTTCATTAAATAAGCATTTATAGGATGCTTTGAATGAGCCTCACAGGGCAACAAAACGTGGTCAAACGGCAAATATATAACATGATCTCATTTGATGAATTTACTATCATTTGCAGTAGTCTAGTAGTGCTAAGTGAAACCCAATGCTACTTCATTTTAAGAGTACTGTATACTGAATAGGTATTTACTGGATTTATTTCACGTAGACTTTGCACTACGCCAGGAGGGCCTAACCAGCAGAACCGTTTCTGTCATCCAAAAGACAACAGAATGTACATCAAAAGAGAACTGTTGCAATAGAAAGATCTGTGAAAAAAACGAAACCTCAACACCACAAGATGGCAGAAGGGCACGAACTGTGTACTCTAGAAATCAAGTAAAAGAACTAGAGAAAATATTTCAAGTCAACCATTACGTAGACCTTGAGTCTCGGAAATCACTTTCAAAAAGAATTGGCTTGGAGGAAGATAGAATACAGGTATTGTAGAAAGTACGCCATTTGAAAGGCTGACTATTCACTGCAGCATATAGATTAGTATGGTTTCCATTGGTTTTTCCGATGAAGTTTGCAGAAATGCACTATCTAGAGATTGAAGAATTTGGGAACATTTCATGTCGTGTCATTGTGTAAATTTTCTGCGTATTGTCTTACCAATGACGTAAACGTCAAGAAATGAATGGATCTTAACTATATTTTGGCTAATTAGTTATTACACAATCAATTGTGAACATTTTAGTGATGATATGCAATATCCTAGGTTTAAAATCAACCAAACAAAAACTTCCTTCGAGAAATATATGGATTTAGAATTGCTTCCGCTTGTGAAAGACTGATGCATCTTTTTACCCATAGTCATCGCGGGAGATAATCTCAGTGGAGATAAGGCGTACAATGCGTAAATAGCGTTTGTTTTCTAAAACATTGCATTGCCATAAACAGGTATGGTTCCAAAACAGAAGGGCAAAATGGCGAAAGACAGAGAAAGTTTGGGGCAGCAGCTCACGAATGGCCGAGTACGGCTTCTATGGAGCGATGGTTAGATACTCCAAGCAACTGGGAAAAGTAAAACGTCCTGGTCTTAAAACAACAGAAATTATCTCAGCTTCCTCAAGACAGAAAATTGATGAAATGAAAAGATTAAGTATGGACTAACAGAGAAGACTCTATATATATATATGAAAATAGAAAGAGAGACACCTTACTAACAAGATCTACATTACATCCACCTTATTTAAAGTTTGTACATAAATTCTTCACCTTTCGTCTCGTATCATTGTACATAAATAATCGCAGAATGATATTAAGATATTGATGGGAGGTCTTGTACATATAGTAAAATCGTACATGAAATAAGTTTGTTACTTGTATGATGTATCTTATAAGTTCGTGAAAGCAGTTTGATTGAAAATTTGAACAGATTACTGGCTGCACTACTGCTATTGAAATCTCACTTTGAACACTCATATTCTCAATATTCATGTTAACCCAGTAAATGGTATTGCTAACTGTTGTCTTGGTTAATCACCGCCTATTTTGGTACATAGCTGAACGCATATTGCTTTATCTGTGCCAAGGTAACAAAATTCCCCATTCTGTGTGTCACATACTTTGTTTGAAAACATGGAAATTCGCGAAAGCAAACAATTTCCGGCGATACATTTTCCCATCATTATCGCTAATGACCGTGATAATCAGAACGCTGACAGCATACTTGACCAGGAAAACATCAAAACTATTTGAAACCGTCCCGATTAGAGTCCTCCTGAATCAACAAAGAATGCAAGTATTGTTGTATATTGGAAAGGATTAAATCACTGCGACGTCTTAATGGTTTCTTCCAGAAGCATTGCGCAACAACTTAACTCAGCTGCAGTTAAAAAGCACAGCTGACTCTTTTAGGAAGAGGTATAGCGGTATTAAGAATTCACGAGTCAAGCATCATGAATGGTCTTATCCAATAAGCATGCCTACAGGCATTTATATAGGCATTCATAAGCGAAAAATTCATATGAAAAATTTGTTATCCTTGCTGGGCATGCCAGTAAAAATCCTTTAACAATGCAGCCTGAGGGTTCAATGTTTCTACTCAAAAATTTAAACAAATTATTTTTTGTAGACGAAAAAATAGCTGACTCACAACATTCTTGTTTTCATCGCAAACAAAATCAACTTGGCTGATGACGGCGAATGTTGTTGACGATATGGATTATGAAAGGTTTTCAGCTTAAGATTCTAATCCAATCACCCAAGTCGTTCAAAACACCGCTGGTGTTAAACATGATTTCAGTTGAAACAAAAAACAACTTTGTTTCAATGCCATTCCAAACCTTGGATTTGCCTGAACACAACGTCCTGGCGCAATTCAGCCACTGACTGGTCACTGCTAGGAAACGTGATTGCCCCATTCTTTGTATACTATGCAGTCTCCTATTTCTACTGGTTATACTTACTATGACTGACCATAGTTAGGGCTTCGAAAAGACTCTTCTTTCATTTGAACCTTTTCAGAGAGAAGTTTTTCTTTTAGTTCTAACATTCTTACATCTAGATCATTGCTGCAACTGGATGATAGCTCCTAACAAGCAAGAACAATAGAAATAATGTGTATAAATTTGCATAATAAACAAAAGTCTAGCTGTGCCTGCGTCACAGCTCAGCGTCTACTCACATCGTTGCTTCTTCCTCGACTATGAGATGATAATCGTCTGGCAACAGAACTACTCTGAAAAATTTTAACCATGAAGCCCATTTTAAGACGGGACAAGCAAACGTACAGTAGACAAGAACAGCATATTAAAGCTAGTACCTTATAAGTAAAATATTCTGGGGAAAGACCTTCTAAATAAAGTAGTTTTTCCTCCAACTTTTTAATACGACTGTAGACGTCATGTTCAACAGGTTTTACTAAACAAATACAAATATTTTTAATATTAATTTCAATTGAGATTCTATTCCATACTGATTCCTTTTCACACTACTTTTGCTCATTTTATTTCTCTGAAGTATTTTTCAAAGTTTTAACACAGTTTTTTAACTTTCTGTTGTAGCTGACTTTTCTCCACAACTTCATCTTTGGCTTACCACTTAGTTTAAGATGCGATTCTATATTCTCAAGACGTTCCTTAACACCATGAGGTAATTCTTCCGCATTGTCTGAAGTCTTTCGTCGTTTGCATGGTTGCGAGTAAAGCATGGTGTCCACAGTTATGTTATCTGATGCCATAATCTCGCCCTCGCGGTCGGCGTCTGTCACTGAAATATACGCAAAGCATTGTAATGTTTTTCTTCGTATTGTAGTCATTTTTCTTGTACTGGTGCTGCTCTGTGGCGAAACCAGCCTGCCAATTTTATCATGTCATGCAAACTTTTTCGTGTGCATAGACTACAAAGACAATCAAGTTCTAAAGAAATGAATGATGATGCTTGAAAATTTACGTTAGTATGACCAAATTTTCGGGCTGGCTTCGCCACTGCAGTTGCAGTCATGAGACAAATACAGTGAATTTGTCGGCAGTACTATTTAAGTTTAGTCATCCAGATAAGACCTTTAACAAACCTCTTATATGATTCTTCTGACCAACTCGCGGCAAAAATACTGCGTCTACTCTTGCGCAACTGTATTCTGATGAACACGTAAAATGTTGTTTTAATTTTGAGATAGCTATAACACATGGAAACCAATTGATAGATGTCTTCAAAAATGCTGACCGTTTTCTGTGTTGGATAAATTGCAAAATTCCCTTTGATTATGGATGTCAACATCTAATTGCTTCTTTTTGAGAAATGCTTCTATTCTTCTATCAATTTCTTCTTTACTAGCCGTGATTTGAATCAATGAAGGATCAACTCTAACAAAAACCTCTCCTTCGACTTTATTCATTGACTTTGTTCTTTCATTTAGCATAACCTAGTTTGTGTGAAGTAGAAATATCAAATATCCGTACTTACGGGAAAAGAATTTCAATTTGATACAAATACGTTAAAATACGCATTTTAGCTCGCGCATGCGCATTAGAAATTTACACAACCTTTACAAAATAAAACTTATGTTGTTAACATGAATTTGCTGAAATCAATTAGACCGCACTAACTTGAAGGCTTTCCACGAATTTTCCAACAATTTGCCAAAACTTCGCTTGTCCTAATGAGTGTTCAATAAATGACGGTAATTCGTCGTAATTTATTTGCAACTTTAAACAGTCTCCAGCTAACTGTAAACGTAAAAAAACATTTAGGATGGTAAAAGAAACGACTGTGTACTTATCTCTAATGTACAACGTATTTTTAAAAAGAAAACATTACTTTTTTCGAATACATTTCAAAAACTTGCAAAACGTCCGCCATATTGGAAGAGCTGGTGAGAGACTGGGTCCAATGTGACTTTGTCACTTGCATAAGCAACATGTGTTGACAGTGTTGTAGATAAGTGTAGTTTTATGTTTATATTTTGTCTTTTTGTTTTTGTTTCTGTCGGAGAAGGACTGGTTGCTGCTTTAACACTTCCCCGAGATGTTTTTTCATGTAGGTATTTCATTGAATATGACTGCACTAGTTAGCTTTCAATGTAATGTTCCTGTTACAATCCCAGTTTGTAATACTGCTTGTTTGTCCTGTATTCATCCATGTATTCAGCTTCTAAACCTTTTCCATATGATCTCTGTAGATCTCACTGGAACATGAGATTTTGCTTCATCCACGTTACTTCGGTCCGAACCTACTGCAGACAGTCAAACAAAAATTATTCACAGAGGTTGAAGGAACTTGTACTGGAAAGTATGTTACCATTGCAACATCACATCACTCTCTCCTATGTAATGCAGTAGTATTACATCACGAAGACATTTGTCTATGATTCTCATAGTATATTTCTTTCCTTGTCTTAGGTATGGTTTTATAATTGCTGTAACCACTATTGATAATATTGGTGTGGGTGCTATTCAACCTGGCAGAGGATTTGTAGTATATCCTGTTAAATATAAGGTACTATTCACTTTGGCGGATATTCTCTTTGATATTGTATAGAGTAATGATCAACTGATGTTTCTTTATTAAACTAGGCAATAGTGTTTAGACCCTTCAAAGGCGAGGTCTTGGATGCCGTTGTAACACAAGTCAATAAGGTGCATGAATAAAAATATATAATTGCCTTTATTGATCTTGTCTAGCTGAGTATATATTCATTTGTATACTTGTGTTTAGGTTGGCTTGTTTACAGAGATCGGACCTCTTTCCTGTTTCATTTCAAGACATGTAAGCATTCTTAACATTGAGGCTGTTTAGCTATGTTCCGCAGTTCCAGTGCAAGTCCAGGACAAATAAAGTTCTCTGTACATTTGCATTGCAAATTATCATACTGTTTTATCAAATTTTTGCGCTAACTGCTTTTGCCCTAATTTTTTAGTCTATACCACCAGACATGAAATTTGACCCACAAAGTAACCCTCCCTGTTACAAAACTGAAGAAGAGGTTTGTATGGAGATTTCATCATGTCTGATATCCAATGGTTTCTTGAACTAATGCACTAGAAATTTCTAATTACAAGACTGGCTCATGTTTATAGGATGTTGTCATACAGCAAGGTGATGAAATACGATTGCGAATTGTTGGTACAAGAGTTGATGCTAATGATATAGTAAGTTGTTATTATTGTACAGTGTGTTTTCACAATTTACTGCATAGCAATAGTCACTTAGACACCCACACCTCTTCCTGGGAAAATCATTCCTTATCCTCTCTATCAAATCACAACGTTGCATGCAGGTGTTTTCCTATAAAAATTAAAAAGAACTTGGGTTTATCAGTTGTGGAAAGCTGAAGTATGTGGAAAACGACTCGGGACTTATTCCACTGAAGTTTTTTTTTGACAGAAAGCTTGGCTGTAAAAACGTAATGCTCTTTTTGTACTTTCTAGTTTGCAATTGGATCTCTAATGGATGATTTTTTGGGTAAACACTTACGTTTCATTTAAACGTATTTGTAAGGTTTAGTGATGTAGTTGAACTCTTACTATGTTTATTTACTCATTTACTTTTAGGAGTTGTTGGCGGATGATGATGATGATGATCTTCAAAGCTTACAAAAACAGGTTTTAGTTTATGAAGTCTGTCATATAGTCTGACACATCGCTGTTGCGCTTGCCGTCTTTGCAAACTCAATCTAGCTCGGAAAAAATTCCGTTTCGAAATCTTTTATCCTTTTTTTCAAATTTTTGGATGTGTACAGTTTTACTTCTTTACAAATGTGTAGGGTTTTTTTTCAATACAGTTGATCGCGATGTAGTGAAAACTGCGGTATATTTTATTTCCTCGCTAAAGAAATATAGTTGTACTGGGTACTAGCGCACTAAATACCATTGCATTGTTTTACGAGATGGAAAGCTTTTCGTGTAATGTAAGTATATCAGCTTTGATTCAATAGTATTACATTTTTATACGCTTCGCTATATACGCATTATTTCGCAAGCGAAATGTACCAGTGCATACAAATGTACTTTCTATGCCAATGAAAAAGTTCCCTAGATAATTTTTTGCCTGTGTTGTTTCACCGTTAGCGTAGTGGTTTCAAATCTGTTCATGCCACTGCTTCATGTACAAGAAGTAAAATTTCAAACCCTCCATTGGAAGCACTCGTCGACAGCTGAACAGCTGAACAATTCGTCGCTGAGGGCAACATGCGTTTTGGAAACAAGACGGTCTGATTTATCGTGCAAATCACTTATATCCATGCTTCAGTCAACATGGCAATTCAGTTTCAATCGAGGCTTAATTCACCTTGACAAAAGTAACTTAACATTCTGAGCATTTTTCTAAACAAGTCTACAACTTCTAAGCAACGGCACGTTGCAGTTGAAAAATGCAAACTTGATTAAAAGATAGTGGGTAATCTTGAATTTAAAGTAAATAGCTGTATAAATAATACTCAAATGAGCGCAAGTCATCAAGTATGCTAAGAAGAATTCATTTAGTTGCGTAACATGTTTTCCCGGCTAGCTCTGGAATTTAGCTAAGACAAATGCCTTCGCAATGTCATTTTTTGTCAAGAAAAGAGCATCAAGGCGTTACAAAACAGTCGTTTAACGCGAACATTTTCCCGCCATTGTTTTTTGATGAATGATATATTTATTTATTAGAAGCGTAGTTTTTTACATAACATGTAATCCAGTTTGAAGTATAGCACAGTTGCAGCACCAGTAAGAGTTTACACGCAGTGCGCAAAACCATGATTTAAATGTACGTCGATGTATAACACGATTTGTCAATTTAATGGCATATTTTCACAGGTACCTAGATAATTACATTTCTCGTTTTTCATTTTTCTGCCCGTATTCTTACAGAGCCCTCATATTTTATTTTGTTTACGCAGCTTTTGCTCGCGGTAGAAGTGGCTGGCCAAATTTCGAATTACAGTGGTTGGAAAAAGCTTCATTCAAAAACAAAGATTAATATTCTTGCGTCCAAAAAGCTTTCATTGTTGTAAACACACAAAAACCAGCTGCTTCGATACGACGTTGGACAATGAACCTAGACCGGCGTTTCTACGCGGCAAAAATTTGACGCAATGTGCACGGCAAAAACTCCATGTCCGTTGAAAAGAAAGATAGAAAACTGTTCATGAGGAACTCCTGAACATTTTTTAACTACATATCTTCTCATGAATTTTGGTATATGCCCACGTATACATAACTATTTAAAACTATTACTCATTAAATTTTCATCCGCCCAAATGTATAGGTATACTTCGAATTTTTCACTCGTTGAAAATTATACAGTACATATAAATTTCACGTTTCTATATGGTATCATATATAGTAATACTTTGTTTAGAATGCACCCTAAATCGACGTAGATGCCAAAACTGTGCAGGAAAACTGAACAACGCAATGTTTTATATGATGATCGATCTCCGATATTAGCAAATGCCATGTATCAAAATCTTTGCATGCATGAAAACATGCTTTTGCTTTGAAGAAAATGCTTAAAGATTAGATAGGATATGCGGCCTTCTTAACGGAAACTAAACTACGACATTTTTATCTTACATTGAACTATAATCTGTTGAAGTAGTATGGGCACGGCTTCGAAGCACTTTTGAAAAAGGCCATATGGTCATGCATAACAATGCCAAATTTTGATAAAACAACTATTTGGCAGTTAAAGTTAAATTTTTGATATAAATAAATGTTGGTTTTGCTTAGCGCATTTACCTCAAATAAAACTCTATACCCCCATCATATATATATATAACACGAATTTACAGCTTATAATGTTTCAGTATCAAGTCCCTCATTTTCATTGTTGCTATATTAAATATGCATAGCGGAGGAGAATGTATTCATATTTATTTTCGACTTTGTATCCTCCGAAGGTGATCGCTAGTTATTCGAATATTTCCAGCGAAGACTCCTGTGTCGAAAAGCACAGAGTTTAAAGCATTTGTTTGGGTTAAACCTCTACTAAGATACCGTTTCGTGTCGAAGCTGGACATTTTGATGCATGTTTAGCTAGGCCAGGCGCACTACAGAAGTTTGACGAACAATTTGAGCAAGAGAATGTTTTATGAAGGCGGGCGTGTTTTTCCAAACTCTCTCTGTCAGGAAAACTGTTGCTGCAAACTTCGCAAGTGAAAGCATCGGGGTGTACAACGTGTTGCAGTACGTGTTTAGCGCGGTTTGTTAAACTGCGGAATGATTTACCACAATATTGACATGGATAAGGTCGCTCTTTGTTGTGGCTGTTCGTGTGCTTTTGCAGGTAGCTCTTTCTTCGGAAGCTCTTGTGGCAAATGTCGCACGCGTACTCCGTGTTGTTATTCAACGGAATCTCTGTCAGTGATTCAGGAGAAGACGGTTTCGCCGTTTTCTTGTGTTCAGCATCGGTGTCCATCAATTCCGTTTTCCTGCCAGCTTGTCCTGGTGATCGTGGCCTATGCCAACGACGATGCGACGCAAGATTTGCGGGGCAACTGAAAACCTTGTCACACTCGGGGCAACGATATTCCCTGTGCTCGATCCCAGAGCAACTATGTTGCGCCAAGGCGAAAGGATCTGGGTATACTTCGTTACAAAGTTGACAAATGTACTGCGATTGTGGCAACGGACCACTCGGCTTTGGAAATTCAAATTTCTCATTCGGGACTATTAACGGTCGATTCGAGTTCGTCGTATGATTCCCTTTCCCGTTACAACTTCGGTCATCTTCTTTGTAGCTTTTCGCTTGGTTTTTTAGAGCGTCTAAGCAGCTTTGGAAAGATGTTGTTGAATACGGAATCTCCGATGGTCGCGAAGGAATTTTTGTTGTGGTGTAAAACATTTCTTTTGACGCAGCGAAGTTTGTTTCCGTGATCGTTTTCTTCTTGATCTTGATGGTTTTTACCCGAAATGGAATTTCTTTACGTCTTTTAATTTCCTTCAAAAGTTTCTTATCGATTTTTTGTCCATGCGTTGTCCACTTTGAGCCCTTGCATTTTTTCACAAGAAAAGCTTTCGGCATGATCGCTTGCTTGCAGGTACCGTGAACCAAAATTCCTTTGAATCAAGTATCGGAATGACGTTCCGTTTTACTACTGATTTGCGAGGCCGGTCGACTGCGAAATGATTTCTTCAATAATCAAGTTAATTTCCGAGCTGTATTTTGAGATGCTTTCACAGTCGCTGTCAATGCGTTGTGATGGCAGTCGAATGTGCATGAATGTTATAATTACTATGCTCTCGTCGGCATGCAGCTGTCCGTCGTCGTCGTCCGGACAAATGGAAGGGGCTTATGGATTGCTAATTGTATACACCACACGCTGACTACACTCCTTTGTTAATGCATGCAGTTTTTGTTGTCCTTAAAGCGTGACGCCACGTGTTTCGAGCATTGTTTGACCAATCGCAGCTTTCCGATCTAAGCGCACAGCACATAAGCCTATCTAGTTATCTACGAACATGCATTTTTAGTATTCTACTTTTTGCGCTATTATTGTTCATAGAATATGTATATAAATGTTGCACTTAAAAAAATTAAACTAAATTAGAATATTTTCAAATATTCTGAGGCAAATACACAATATTTATACTCGACGACCGACAAAAGGCGAAACGTGTTGCATTAAGAGAATTTCATCTGCAGTTTCGACAAGATATCTGTACAAAAATTGTGTACGCTTTGTATTGTAAGCATTGCACAGCAGACAAAGGAATTTAACTTCATTATATATTCATGTTTTAAAAAACTTAAAATGAAAAAATTTAAAACAATCATTCACAAAAATGGCACAGGTTCTCCATTCTATGATTTAACTTCATTCTCTTAGTAGAGATTATTGCGTGCATGTATGGACTGAATTACGAATTCGTTTATTAAAGTAGAGAACCTGAGTTTCTATGATGAAATATGAAAATTAGTTGTTTGTATGATACCGCATAGCTATATCTATCTCCCCACCGCAGCAATTTTTTCTATTTTTTATTCCCGTCATACGCACTCTGCTTAAAAGACTAGGTCAAAACTTATAATACTGGGTTTTTGACAGTTGCCGGTCAGCAAGCATTCAATTTTAACTTCGATATTTTATCTCTTAGACACTACGCTTAGTGGACCAACAAAAGATCAAGTGCAGTTTATTCATATAATTCACCTGCAAGCTGCAACGATATGTTGAAGTATTAGTATTATGTTTTGGAGGCTGCATTTATAAGGCACACAAAGGAAGTCGAAGTTTATAGTAAGCCGTTTATATTTGAGTCGTGCTAACATATTATTTAAGAAGAATTTTAGGGCTTGTTCGTATGAACTGAGTTACAGGCCGGTTATGCCTGGATGAAAATTATTTAAGGCGCACTGACTAACTTCGATGAATCAGCTATGTGCATTCCTTTTATGCGCGCTATTCATTCTAATTCAGCTATTTGAGTTAATTAAACAATTTTGTTCTTGCGTGTTCTCGCCGTCTAGTGTTCGAAACTTTAGAAATGACGGCAGAAAAAACTTTAAATCGACAAACTGTTTCAGCCCGGTTGACAGCCATGTGGGAAGGGGAACCTCGGCAAGGTGGGCTAGCCCGATTTCCATGTGAATCAACTCTCAAAATAAAATAAAAACAATTTACGAAGCTGTATCTCGGGTAATATGAAGAGGTCCTTTTAGTCAGTTGCTTAGAATCAAACTTCGCATTCAGTACTAGTTATAAATATACTGTATAAATCAAATAACCTGTATATCGCCACGCTGCTTATTAAAATATTTGCAGAGAGATAAACGCACTCTTAAAAATTATAAATGCAAATGATCTCTTAAAATGAGGATTGGATTTTTTCTAAAGACGGCAAAACATAGTTTCAGGTATACACCATGCTTCTTAGTAAAAAATGTAGTCGCGAAAACTGGTCAAAAGCATAGAAGCCTGGTAAAATGTGTGTATAATATGCTCTTGACTTTCTATTGTATTTATACGTGGAATCACACTTAGAAGTAAATTGTAATTAGAGCAAAATCTGTAACAATTTTGATTGGGATTAGAGTGGCAATCTGTAGGACATCTAACAGTATTTTCTTCAGTAATCTTTTCTTGCAATGATAGAAAACATTGCAGTGAGCGATCACAATATCGTTTTGCAGAAACTATATATTGGCGCCCACAAAAATTTTCCAATTTGCATGTCTATTATCGTTAAGACTGATATCTTGAAAACCACTGATTGACATCTTAAGTAACAGTTTGTGCAATATATGCTTGGCGTAATCAACTTGGAGTAATGAGCATATTATAGACTTTATAAGTGGTATATGCCTGGCACACAGGCGCCCAATACAGCATCAGATTAAATATATATGATAGACCAATCAGGTGACGGTATTGCCGCAAAGCGTTTAACGTTGCAGTCGACAATATTGACAGCACGCGCAGGTGTTCAGCTTGATTGAAAAGAGCAAGGATAGCTGCAAAACTAATTCAGCGTAATGCATTCACAATACATAATTTAAAAACACTGCGGTATACTAAACTTTGCTTGCTAAAAAATATAATATGATAAAATATAATAAGTGGCGTGATGGTGAGATATTAAAATTTTGAGTGAAAATGTATCTTCCAACTGTGGCTTTGGAATGAACTTTTGGCTGGTGGTGGCGAAGCTATCACTTGGGGGGACTTCGAAAATTAAATAATGAATTGCTCGAGGACGTATACCATATGACAAACTGAGACAATGCTCGTTAAATTACTAAGGCTAGGTTCTAAAGAGTTTTTGTTGCAACAAAACGAAGAAAAGCTAGCTCCTAAGTGATTATCAGAAAAACGTGGAGTCTGATGTTTGTACGAAACAATGAAGATCTTTTAATTATCCAGTTATGCTTGTTTTAAATGTGAGCCTGATTATCTTGATATTTAGTTGTTATATTAACGACCCTTTTAAATTGAACCATAAAAAAACTATTGAGGAATAAAACAAATAAGAAATTGAATGAAATTAAAAACATTGTACGCTAAAGCGAAATGGCCAGAACCAGAAACAATCTCGAGGTGTAAAAATAGACAATACACGATAAGTGGAATTCTACTCTAATTGTGCAAGGCATGCTTTTTGTGATACTTATTACTAATGATGCGGCAAATGGGCGATTGCGACTCAAAATGAATTTTGTGTTGGATTTTCATCCATCTTTCTTCTCTTTACTTGTTGATAAAGAGTTAAATCATTTCTTATATTTTTCAGTTTACAAAAACAGCACTTTTTTCTAGATGTTAAGACTTCCCAAGTCGGCTTTGAGATGAAGCGTTTACCACCACGCCTGGCAAAAGTAAGCGTACCAATACCACTATTACAAAGACAACGAAGTAAGACAATGCAGTTGCACCCTACACGCGCGCCGATACATAGATCGATTAATTGAAACAAAGCAACACGCGCTAAGTCGCTAGTATAATGCGTGTTTGGCATGGTTACCGTTTGCAAAATGTGTATTGAAGATATGGATGCCAAAGAATTAGTAATTGTTGGGGTAGATGGTAAATGAATATTGGAGGAAAATTATGGTAAGTGAAAGTTGCAGGGAAAGATCGTAAGTAAACTGGCTCTAGTGAAGGCTGTTAAGAAAGATCGTAAGTGAAGGTTGTGTAGGTTAAATAGGATGGTTGGAGAGAAAGAAAGTGATGATAAAGTGATGATAAATTACTAGGAAGTGTTAAGTCGTCCATCTCAGTAAAAGATTGTAAGCGAAGTCATGGACAAAGATCGTGGGTGAGTCGCAGATTGTAGGTGAAATGACGGAAGGTAAACGTGCGAGGGTCGTCACCGTCGGGAAAAGATCGTGATTAAGAGTCAAGTCTTAATTAACGACTCAAGTCTTGTGCTTTATTGTTTGCCTATAGGGAAAGTAGCTTAACCTAGTTTGAAATGTATCGAACTATTTAAAACTCATGCATAAATTAGGTTCCTTTGTTTTTGAGAAATAGTGTATAACAATGTTTGTTTGAATAGTACATGAGGACAAATATTTGCAAACGAACACTGGTGTCCTTAGGAAATATTTCTCACGCTGTAAAGCATGAAAAAAAAGTTGACACCTGTGATGATGTTTTTGCCCTTGACAACTACGACTGTGAATAATTGTAGTTACTACTAATGGAGTCAAACAGTGACGTAACTTCAGCTTGCTCCCTTGACATTTTCACATTGCATAACGAGATCAAGGAATTTTAGTAGCAACAAGATACTGTGACGATAAACAAATCTTGACTCAATTTTTCTTACAATATACGTAGCCTTGCATCTTCAGGGTACGGTATGTAATTTACTCATTAGCTCTGAGGATAGCCAGTTTAGGACTGTGTGCAGGCTACTCTGAGGACAAACTCACACAATAGTAGATTGCCTAAATATTATGGCAAATATGAAGATCTGTATTAGCATTTAATACAAAATATAAATATTAACTTAGAGTGCACTTATTTCTCCCTGTTAGATGTTATTCTCTACAAACACATCATCATCATCTTCATCTGGAGGGCACACTTCCTCCAGTTGTATCTGTGATTGACTATGGAAAGATATACTTGTATGACTAACAAGTGATCCACTTGCTTCAGTATCAGTTCTCCCATAATGCCAATGATAATAAACAAAACATAGAATAGTCCCAAAAACAAGCACAATATTTATAGGAATTGCTGTGTTGACGTTTGATAAAGTGCAATTCTCTGGGTTCCATGTCGTTGGATCACAGCTGATCTGGTTCCTTGATTGTATTGTCACTATTGGTGTGAATATTGCAGGACCAATGAACCTTCCGAAAGCATCTGCAATATTCAGCAGTCCCATGAAGAATCCTCGGCGATTCCTAGCTTGATTGCTGTAGTCTGTAATCTTGTGAGAGTAGTAGACAATGGTGCCTGTCAGAAACCACATTCCGCCAAAAACGGTCAATACTGAACCCAGGTAAAAGAATGCTTTACTGACTGATAATTTCACGCTTAAATCCAGTAAAAAGATATAACCAATGATGTTCATAGCCAGTCCACATACACCAAGAGCAATTGAACTGAGTTTTGTTTTTATCAAAAACCGAAGCATTAAACTCCCCGCAAAAAACGCGATTCCGGCAGCGATGTAGACCTTCCAAAGATCAGATTGCTTGTGAATAATGTGGTATTGAGCAAATGCGAATGAGAACAATCTGCTTATAATGCCCCAAAGGCAGAGGTTGCCAAAAAATAGTATCATGCCAATTACTGCAGTATGGTAGATAAGCACCTTTGCATCCTTGTAGTAGAATCGCATAGCTGCATGGGGTGCAAACGGGTTCTTGAAAAATACTAGCACCATTGGTAACATCACCAGTAAATTGTTCAATACTGCCACCCATGCAGGACAAGTATAGAAATTCAAAATGCGATCTTGTGTTGTTATCGTTTTATTGGATGCTCCATCAGGTAGTTGCAGAGGAACAAATGTCAGCCCCAAGAATGGTCCTCCTAAATAGGCTAGTGATTGTGCAATACGATAATTGGCCACCACCCAACCTCTGTCCTCTCTCGAGGTGGTATTGGTTATATGAACTATACCAAGAATTAAACTGCCAGCTCCAAAACCGGACAAAAAACGGCCCCATACAACCACATAATTAGATTCTAAAGCATAAGCTAGGCCATACAGCGCATTCCCACAAGCATTTATTATTATGGACACACACAAAGCAAACTTTGTTCCCCTTCTATCAGCCAAATATCCAAAAATAGGCGAACTAACTATTTGTGCCAATGCATAGCTACCAAATACGACGCCATAAACCGAAGGTTTCCCCCCAAGAGTCAGCCAATATTCTTCAATTGAAACGAGTGTTGCCGAATAGTCCAATGACAAGGCAAAACTTAGATAATAAATTGTCAAACCAGACAATAAAGTCTGTAGCGACATCTTGACAAATTGGCGAGAAATTAATAGAAGCTACTTGATATTGCTCTTTTATGACTTGGCTTCGTTTGACGTACCATACGAACTGTTCTTCCCAACAACTACTAAGGTGGTACGAGTAGCATGGGAAGGAAGTGTAATATTTCTTGCAATTTGAGAATACGCCAGTCTCGCCAAAATACACTCGCTGGCCCAAGTCATTTATATACTGCTTTTACGTTGCATATTAAACTTCTGGAAGGCGTGTAGTATTTGACCACGGATAGACATAAAATAATGCAGCATATAGTAAACAAAGCGTAGGATGAAAACTATTTGTATTATGCATAACCAGCTGAGAGGAATTATATTAGATCGTATATAAACTGATATAATCAATTTATTCATAAGTAACAACAATGACGAATTCATGGATTACAATATCACTGTCACTGTGCAAAGAACACATTTTGCCAAAATTGATTATTTTATTTAAAGAAGGGAACATGTCGTTCTGCGCATGTGCTGAGCCGAGCATTTAATACATTTACTACATTTACATTTACATTTGTAACCTCATGCAGCCAATCGGCATAAAGCACTAAATTAGTTACATTAGGAATTACGGGGGGGGGGGGGGAGTGTATTCATTATGGTTTCCACTCGCACCAGTTTCTTTAGTGATGCGCGCGATTGCATCCCAATTATGAAAAAAATTCAACATGCCGGCCGAGACAAACGACGAAATTGTGATACGAAGTCGAGGGTCCAGGCCTGTAGAAGCGCAAGGGAACAACGAAAATGCAGTCAATGAAACGCAGGAGAACGCTGTTGAGGAGCCAGAAGAAGAACAACAGCCACAACAGCCTATGTGGAAGGCAGTTTTGACTCAAATGTTGATTGTTTTCGTGGTAACTCAGTTTTTTAAAAGAGGAGGTGAAACCGATACTAGCAAGGCTGCTATCAATCAATCACTTAACCTTTTCCCTCGTGGCACTTCTATGGTACATTTTTTTATCAGTGCATTTGTATACCGTATTTTTTCTGTATATAAAGGTGCTATTAATTGCCATGTGTCCTCTGACGTCATGATGTTGTGTGTATCACGTGAGCGAATTTTTGCTCCTGAATCTTAACTTTTCTTTTTTTCATGATTTTCTATTCATAGGATTTATGGGTGTACTTGTCATCACAAGAGGAGATATTTACAGATGCGTCGAAACCTGATGACAAACAGTTGATATGGTTTGCAAAAGATTTGCAGGCTGGAAATTGGACGGCAGGACCAAACAGTGATGGCTCTTATACTTTTTACTATCAATTGAAGACTTCCCAGGTTGGCATTAAGCTAGATTGAATAATTTGGAAATTATTTTCAAGGTACTTTTACAAAGTTTTTTTTTCTTCTTTTGTACTAATTTTCTCGTTTTGTTTACAGGAAACGCGAAATAATGGATCTATCTATCTACATGCATTCATCACAAAGTCAGGAAGTTCTCCTAATCCAAATCAAACTGGTTACAAAAAGCAAAATGTTGTTGGAAAGACACGATGTACGTTGTACATTTGTTATAGTAAAACAAAAGTTTTAAATTGAGTCAGTATTAGTATATTACTGCTATTTGGGTCATTTTTAAAGCCAAGAAGTCATAATTTTTTTGTTGTGTACAGTAATGACAGTTTATCGCAAAAGACGTATCCACCGGACTAAGAATTTGCTGACTGGCGAAGCTGACATTCAGTCAGACGCAGTAAGTTGCTTAGTAATGTGCTGTAGTTGATTTTTAAAGTTTCTTGTGGTCAATCTAATGCTTTATATTATCTGACATCTATGAGAGCACAAGCATAGTCGGTAGCCATTATGAGTTAACATACTTCAAATGCATTATATATACTAAAAGGTTTTCCCATTTTGCCATTTCATAGAAAAAAGGTGACAAAAACACTCCAATTGAATTAATATCATACTGGCATCCAAATCTCACCATCAATCTTTTGGATGACCAGACTAAATGGACAAAAGGAAGTGTACCTTCTCCTCTTGATGAAGGTGATAAATCAGTGAAAAATCTTCATTTCTCAAAAATCACATGTTTCTCAAACCTGTTTATATGTTTCTATTGTTTAGTTATTGAATTTGATAATGAGACTGGAAACTATTATCCTGTGTTGTTCATGAATGATTATTGGAATTATTTCAGTGACTATATGCCAGTCAATGAGACAACAAAGTAAGCTACAATATGTACAGTATTTATATGCATGAGAAAATTGAGGTACCACTGGTTAGATTTATGTATAGGACTCTTCAGTTTAAATAATTTTTTCTTTCCTAGAGTACTAGATCTGCAGTTGACATATGCACCTTTGTCCATGTTCAAATGGCAAATGTACCAATCCCAAAGAATGAGGAAAAAATGGTTTAGCATCCTTGGTGATGACTTTCAAGATTCTGAGGAGGACCAAGATTCAATAAAGGTGGGTTAACCATCAAGATACAAGAGACTCAAGAGTGTCTCATTTCCCCCATTTTTTTACAAGAATTATCGTCATATTTTTTATATCAACAGAAAACAATGGCGGAAACAAGTCCATTTCTCTTGGGTCTGACTATTGTTGTATCTGTGGTGCACAGCGTGTTTGAATTCTTAGCGTTTAAAAATGGTAAAACTAAAATTTTTATTCAAAGTTGACTTGTTTTAGTTATAACTATGTACAGTACTTTAGATTTTGCATTTGAAATGATTCTACTTTTTCTTTCGAATGTTTTATAAATTTTTCTTTATAGATATTCAGTTTTGGCGCTCTCGTAAATCACTGGAAGGCCTATCCGTTCGCTCTGTGTTTTTTAACGTCTTTCAATCTGTCATTGTGTTGCTCTATGTTTACGACAACGAAGCAAACACTATTGTGATTATCAGCTGTTTTGTTGGTTTAGTTATAGAGATTTGGAAAATACATAAAGTCGTTGATATTACAGTAAGTTAGCAAACGCTGTGAGTTTCAAACTGTAAAACAGGTTGTTGTTTTTTTTGTATTAACATTTTTTTGCTGAGCTATTGTTACTTTTTTCTCAGATTGACAGAGAAAACCCGTTGCTTGGGGTTATTCCTCGTATTAAAATCTCTGACAAGCAATCTTACACGCAATCGTCTACTAGACAATATGATATGGTGAGTCCCATTGGATGGTGTCTCTTCAGGGGTGAACAAACACCGCCAAGAACCCCACCCCTCCTGCCCAACAAAAACCCATGTAGATGCGAGTTCTAGTCCCGCTCGAGACCAATATTTTTCTTTGTTTTTTTTTCATCGTTATATATCAATATGAAGCAGCTAACTTGAATTCCATTAAATGTAGATGGCTTTCAAATATCTGTCTTGGTTTCTATTCCCTTTACTGCTTGGCTATTCTGTGTACTCATTGTTTTATCAAGAACACAAAGGGTGGTATTCGTGGGTGTTGAGTATGCTTTACGGTTTCCTTTTAACTTTTGGTAAGTTTCTTTCTTTCGAAATTTTATTATCATCCTTGAGGAGTCAAACATTGAACACAATTTGGTTTTTTATGTTTTTTATTTACACAACGCTACAGTGACTTAATTAGATTGTAGGTAACGCAATATTCATTAGCAAGAAATTAATTAGTGATTTAGTTGAATTATACACATCATTTCCTGGACACGCTTCCAGTTGTGCCACAATCTTCAGTGGGGACCGCGGGCTCTGGTTATTAGAACTTAACATTGAACTTAATCAATGGCTCTTGTCAGTTCCCTGGTCATTATCATTAGTCAAGTGTTATGGAGGAGTTTTAGTCCATGAAAAATTTTAACTTAATAAAGCATTTATAGGGATAAAGCATGTATAGGTGAACGTTGAAAAACTCATCAGCACTCTTTTTCGTTCAGGTTTTATCATGATGACGCCTCAGTTGTTCATCAACTACAAGCTCAAGTCAGTCGCCCATTTGCCGTGGCGAATGTTGACGTACAAGGCGTTAAATACATTCATTGATGATCTATTTGCATTCATTATAAAAATGCCGACTTTGTATCGTCTTGGCTGTTTAAGAGATGGTGGGTATAACTTTCTAAAGATTGTTCTTAGCGAAGAAAAGTTGCATGTTTATTCTGTGACTAACAGTAGACGTTAAAAAGACTTGTGAAAATCAATGAACCCCATTATTTAAATTCATGCATATACTATAGTTTAGAAATGCCAGAAATAGAAGTGAAAGCAATATTGATAAATGTTAAACTGGTTTTACTTTTTATGAAATAGATGTGATATTCTTCATATACTTGTATCAAAAATGGATTTATCCTATCGACTATGCCCGTGTCAATGAATTTGGAGTTAGTGGGGAAGACATGCAACAAATAGCGAATAGCAATGACGTCCTTGCTAAACCTGATGAGACTCAACCACTTGAATCAAATGGCAGCTCTAATAATGGGGAGGTCCACATGAAAAGTGAGTAAGGATAAGCTACTGGTCAAAAACTCATTGTGATTCTTCTTGAGGAAAATTTTAATGTTTTGTGAAATCTCTCTGCAATAAAACTTGTATGATATATCTTTTGAACAATTTCAATGTAAAAGTACAATTTGAATGGGGCTATTTATGTCTGATAATGTGTTTCAAAATCTAACTTCTCGTTTATTTTTACTGTGATTGATACTTCGTTTTCGTTATATCCCACTGTTGGTGTACGCCTGTTGCGCGTTTCCTGTATCCGCGATTTCCACAACCCCAGTCACTGATACCCCAGTCCGTATAATGAATCTTCGCGAAATTATTTTCTGGAAAATTTCTTTATGGCGACCGATACCAGTACTTCTGGTTTCTCCAATGAAGAGCGATAAATATTTTCTTGACCAATCAGATTGCTACTACCAAAACAAGCTTTTCCCGCGCATAGTTACCATGATTTTAAAGCCTCCATTTTGTTCGGGCACATTTGGTTGTTAGTTTCTCAAAATTTTGATTTTTGAAGCAATTTTGTTTGGTTATGGACGTTTCTCCGGCTTCTCTAAACAAGCAAATATGCATTGAGAGAAGATATAATTGTGTTATTTGTCTTTGTGCTCGCTTTCAAATGGTTTATGGCCGCTGCCAACACAGAATTTGCACGAAATGTGCTTACACCGCACATGGTGTCCTTCGTAGGCAATTTCATCGTTGTCCCTCTTGTCAAGAAGAAAATGCCTTTCCGAACAACAAACCTACAATTCCTGAGGATAATATCGAAATACAGAAGTTGTTAGGTGTAATGGCTTGTCAAAATAAAGGTTGCACACAGGAATTTTGGTCTTGGGAGAAAACTGAGCATGACTTGTAAGTATGGCTTTGCAAGTACGAGGGAAGGTATAGTGCTAACTGTTCATGTTAAAACCTTCAAAAGTATGCACCCTGACGTTTGTTTTGAGCACTCTTTGTCTATCGCTTTTCTCACCAGTATCATACAT
>JAODVM010096537.1:0-16467 GCA_025400095.1 Phenganax marumi | reverse complement strand
ATTTTTATCTGCTTGCTTAAATTAGAGGCAGTGACATACACTAGCCTAGTTAGTAAGAAATAGAAAGCGTGAAATGTCGTTTTATGCACTGGATGCTGAGTTTTTCGATGTAGTAACGAGGTGCCAGCTTAAATCCTCGCCCATCAACAAGAACATGATTCCGAGGACTACGGCTAAGGAATAGCTTAATCTTTGCTGGATAAAGAACTCTCACACCATCACCATGTTGATCCACTATTTGATCCCAATCTCCTTCCCATGAACACCGGGAAAAATCTTGTTTATTAAGGAAAATATACTTTCCATCATCACTCATAGTTCCTTTCTGGTAAAATAAATGCTGAAAAACATCATGCCTGAATGTTGTAATAGTGGGCGATAAGCTCTTCGAAGATAAGTTTTCTAGAATTGCAGTATGAAGTGCATCGATTCCCAACGTTACCAATTCCGCAGATGGATGTGGTTTCCAAAATGATCTATAACATATGCATGTTATACAAATTAACAGCCGTACAGTCTTCTTGGACTATATGAAACAGCCAAAAAAACAATGGTCGACAAAAAGAAGCTACCTTAAAGCTAACTGATTCAAATTTTCCTCCGGTTCCCAGCAATTGAAAATGGAAGAATACCCCTTCCATTTTACAAGGTATTCCGCCTACAATGATAGAGATCAAGCATTTTTATTTTAAAATCTTCAGGTATAAAGTTCATGCATGATTGCAGGTGCAGCTGTACACAAATGTGATCGATATGCACCTTTCAACAGCAAAATTAAAGCAAAGGTTACCATGCAAATTAACTTACCTTTCGCTTTCGGATCCTGCGAGAAACCACTCTTTCTACTTCGTAATATTTTTGTGGGTTTTTTTGTGGGTTTTTTTGAAATTCGGCTGTACTCAAATTGTTGAGTTCGTAGTTAAAATTAGCAGCCATGTTGAATTAGCATTTTGCGTCAAACATGAGCCCGCGATCTTCTTACGGTCAACTGTCCTGCATTTCTGGCAATGCGATCTAAAACTACGAGATTCCAAACATGTCATATCTACAAGTAACTAAACTTCACTTCAACTGAGCCACATTGCTAATGCCGACAATAGAAAACTTCTATAAACAACAATAGGGAATCATAGATCATTGATTTATTGCATTTTCAGTTCACAGTTTCCGCTGCTCAGAAGCTCTAAATATGGTAATCAACGTTAAGTTTTATAATTACTCATATTATAAAAACATGCAAAGTTTTTGACAGTCTTGAGAAGCATTTGTCCTACAATTATTTTTTCATAGTTGGAAAAGATGTCGGACAACCGAAATGATCACGCAGCATTTCAAAACGTTCATATTTTTACTAACCATACAGTATCAAGTATCTTTGACAACTTTTTAAAGCTTAACATTATTGTATCGGAATATGAGCACACCATTTTCTTGAAATTATCCCAAGGAATTTAAAAACTCCATGTTTGAGCCAAATTAATCTTTTTGAACAAAGACATTTTATTTTGACCAACTTTTCAACATGAAATAAATCAAAAAGTGAAGGCCGCGTTGCTGAGCTTGCACCGTACTATCTTGCGTCGTACTATCTTACACGTGTTCGATAGCGATTTCAGCGAAAACGTGACGGGTGCTAGTGGAGGTTTTCGACATTTTAATACAAATATGTTCGAGAAATATGTACAGACACCCCCCAGAAAGTTTACACTATGACTGTATGACTGTATGACTGACTGATGTGAATTTCCGCCACTCATCATGATACTGCAAAGTTTCAAAGAAACTTTGCACTCAAGACTCCGTTTACACGGCGCCGTTCTCGCAAGCGTTTCGTACTGTTCTTTATTCCCATTAGAATTTCAAACAATAGAAAACGCCGATGAAAACGGCACCGTGTAAACGTAGCCTAAAAATATAATTCTAAAGGGGGAGTGCATCGTTTTTGAGCGGAGGTTTGGCCACCTTGAGCTTTAGCCAACAGTGGAGCTTGCTCAAAGGGGTTAGCGTTCCATTCTGTTTATAGTTGAATGGGTTTAAACCCATCGCTACCTGACTGGTCGGACCCCCCAGTAATATTTCGAAACCAAATGCTCGATGTGAATACCTTCGCAACGCCCTCCATTCCATTTCCAACCAAATTCACACACGCATGACCAGGAACCGCTGTTGTTTACACAGTATCCAAAGTCACCACAAGAGGTTGCACAGTTATCTAAAAATAGTGCAAAATTTATACCAAATTTAGATTATTTTATTTTATCATTCAATTTTTAGAAGGGTGTTTATTTGCTAGAATGGTGTAACGGCAATACAAGGTAGTGAAATATGTATTATTTTCGTGAGACGTTTGCATGCAGGGGCCGTATCTCCAAAGGTACACGAAATTAGCCTACGTATAACGAAAATTTCGAGGCATTTTTTTAATTACTTGTCGGTAAAGGTAAAAATACTTGGCCACGAATTACATCTAGACCAACTGAAATCTAAATTTGGAATGTATAAAACAAAAAGACGGTTATTAAATGTCGACTTATACATCGTGTTGCTTCTCGTATATTACACTGTAAGGGAAGTAGCGAAAGTTTCTGACATTTGAGTACGTCCAGGGTTGCATGACTCTATTGTGTTCGTTTTTCATAGCTTCGTCGTTCATGGCTCTTTCTCGCCGTTGTGCATTACTCATTTTTCACCGTTGTGCATGCTCCTTTGACTAAAGTAATCCTCCTTAATTTGACCAGAACAAAGACAATGAGTAGATTCCATGAAGAGTATAGTGAAGGGCTGTATTTTGTGCAGTAGCAGATGATATTTTTGTGATATCTCAAGATGTTGAAAACATCTGGCGAGACATAATTCTTGCTGTCGAAAAGGCTATTGAATAAGAAGAATGGTCTAGAATATAGTATTGTAGAAAGTGAGTATGCCATTTTTTTATATTTTCTATCAGATACAGCAAAAAAATTAAAAGCTTTTGTAGCGTTCACAGAAAAAGTTACTTGAACTGTTTTAACCTTAGCCATTCTTTCCAATGTATGGGCAAAAAAGAGTTTAGAAAAATTCAAATGAAAACCAGCTTGAATTTTGTGACTTCGCTCCTCCGCTTTTAACAGAAGCTCAAATTATTTCGAACTCTGCAGTTTTCTTATCTCATCCTTCGAGGTGGTAAAGTAACACGTCCTAACCTCCTAAGCGGAACGCAAAGATTGGCAAGCAGCACGTCCTAATTTGTTGTTTCATTCCCGCACGAATCCACATGGAATCCACATAGAACTTCTGCAAAGCTGCACTTGCAGCGAGAGATGAGAACCAAGATTCCGACAATCCAACCTGACACAGATGATTTTGCGAACGATGTAGATACATCAGCTCGATATAAGGATAACAGTGAAAAGGCTAAAGCCAAAGAATATACCAATAAGAAAACACACGCAAAAACCCATATTCTCTCTGTAGGAGATATAGTTTAATTTGGTCACCCAGAAAAGAAAGAACACATGTTCCACGCAATTTTGAAAGAATCGTATGGAAATAGTCAAGAAAAATAGTTTCCAATTCACATTAGTTGACCATTATGGTAAACGACATAGACGCAATTCGTCCCATGTAAAGAAATTCTTGAAAGGAAAGCTTACTCCCGAGTGGATGATGAAAATCTGACAGCGCCAAAACCCACACCAGCAATCCAGCAACCGAAACCAATGCTGAAATCCACATTAGAGGAATTAAAAAAGCAACCGCAAACACGAACTACACGTCGATGTAGTAGACTGAGAACTCCCCCAATTTACTTGGGATTCAATGAGTAAAGACATTCGTTACACCATACTGTAATTGCCGTTGACGTTAAAGAGGAATTCTACACTTAAAACAAGTTAAGTTCACATGAAAGGCCTCGCCAGCGTAAGTTACGCTGCAAAGTCTTTTGTCTTAATTCTTTTTCATAAGCGAGATATTTCAAGAAAACTACCTATAAAAATTGCATATAGGAAGTCGCCATTTTCCCGTAATATGGCGGCTCGCAAGAGCTTGTCGGTTTCAACGTGACGTCACTGGAGTGCTTGCCGCGTATTTTTTTATAGTCTTTGTTATAGGAAAAGGTTGTTTTTTCTATAGTTTTTTCGTCTTGCTGATTATTCAAAACCGACTTTTCTCATGCCATTCGATATGTTTTTGTTGCACGATGGACCACAACTCAATCGAACAGCAAGTTGTTGCCACAGATTCTGAATTAATAAGCAAAGTAAAATGTATGTCAAAGGTTACACAAAAATACTGAGAACTAATTGCGCTATTTTTCAGTCTCAGGTCTTTTGTTGCGCCTTCATAAAAAACAGAAGAAGCGTAAACCCTGATCAAAAGTACTGGAGCCTAGGAGAATGATTATGTGCGTATTTGATTTTTCATGTCTCCTCATGTTACAAGACTTGTGGTACTTGTAACATTGCGTCTTCTCTCGCTTGCTACTATAGGTTTGGTTTTTGGGGTATTTTCAGTATGTTTAATGTTGGGACAGCGTCGTCTTTAAGTATTTTACTACCCTTCTGACCGCACAAAGCCTCGGGAAGCGAAGAAACATAGCAATCTGGAGTAAAAGGTTCACTACATATGAAGGAATGCTTGGCGTCTTGAGAGTTGTCTCGGCGAATTTTTTGAAGCGACATAGTTTTCATGTGATTTGCCCGCAAGAGGTGATAGCTTATTTCTGGCCCTTCGTTTTACGCCAGAGTAGGTTAAGGTTACCAACATCCAGGGACGGAAGTGACGTCGCATGTGGTGACCGGAAAGGGTGACGGTCCTCAGGTAATGTGACTGGGTGACACGCCGGTTGAGGTGACGTTACCGTAGGTAACGTGTCCGGGTGACGCGACCGAGTGAAGGTGACGTCACCGCCAACCCGTTCGAACCGGATTTTCAGAGTATAAATAGAAAGACCTTGCATAGACCTTGCATCAACCCCACATCGACCCCAAATCGACCTGATATCGATCTTGAATCGACCTGACATCGACCTCACATCGACCTCTCGATGTTTTGTAGGCAGCTCAGATGATGCAAATTTTAAATACGCATACCAAATTGTCGTAAAAACAAAACGTGTGGCACTGTGAGTTATGGCGTTACCTAACTTGCGACTTTAACCCAACCAGGATGGGAAAAAAGGCTGTTTTAAACGAATGCATTTTACATTTGAATCACGGCTTCAAAACTGAAAGTTACGCCCTTAAAAATATTATGACAAACATGCTAGTTGTAACTTTTTCCAGGGTTGTTTTGACGGCTCGCGGGAAGCTTGCAAATGGTGGTATCTTTTTGTGCATCAAAAACAAGCTGCCAAGATGTGATTCAATACTGTATGATTCTGTTCTAAAAGCTTAGTTGGAATTCATCGTAATTAATAACATACAAGAGCAATTCATATTCAATAACAATAAGTTGATAGTGTATCTTGTAAAGATTGCGACTTAAAAAAGCGAAAGAATAACTTTTTAAACCATGTCCGCGTTTTAGCCAAAGGGTAAAACGCGGATGAGACCTTAAAAACATTTGTTGTGAGAAAGCAGTTCGTCCGTTCGTCCGTATCCGCGTTTCAACCTAACCCGTTTCACCTCTACCATCAATGTTTCTCGCGACGGTCTGAGGTTCACAAAACATGCTGTTTCCGTTCCTTCCAGCGAATAAGTGTTAAATTTTCACACATGATACAATGCAGCGACATTATTCGATTGGTAACTTTATTTGACGCGTTCATCATTTCACTATCATGACGCCTTTTACGAAAGTGATCCAGCGTCACATGACATCACAGCAGCGTTTTCCTTCATACAAGTACCATTACCTTAGCGGACTAACCTACCCAAGTTAATCTTGTTTGTGAATTACATGCATTGCTATTTTTCGAAATTAGTGCAACATGAGCTTAGCTTTGTGAAATTAGCTTTTACGCTACTCAACTTGTGCATGAATACAGTTTGTACTACATCTCCACAAAACTCATCGTTTACCTGTCTTCTTTCCAACTACAAATTTGCTCAGTCATTGTTCACGTGACGTAGGATGTATCAAAAAATCCTACTCAAGAAGAAAGTTGTTCATGGCCAACGGATGAGAAGTTAGTCGAATGTTGTACACCGCTGTTGATGTTCATGGAGGGCGCAGAGGCATCCACATTCTCTCAGCAATTGAGTGACTCTGAGAACATCGTTGAAGAGCAGTTCCAGGGTCCTCTGCGAGACCTGTTTAACCATTCTACCAGTGAGCCTGCAGTACCAAATATTGCCAGCAGTCACGACTTTTCATCTGAGAAGACAGTACAATCACGCGACAAAGAGGCATCACGAGAGTCACAAGAGGCTGACGTCACTGAAGGTAAGAAGGGATGTAGTTAAATCCCGTAGTCAGCTTTTAACAACATGTAGATAGTTGTTGATGATTCACTGTTCACCTGGTTGCACAGCAGTTGATCCTATTGTCGACAAATAGTTTTAAAATATGCGACATAAAACGAGGCACTTCATTTACAGCCAAAAAGACAAAACAAGAACGATTCTCACTCAACAATATAATGAAAATACAAAAGAGAGCTGCCTGACAAGTAATAGCTAGTCAGATTTGAATGCAAAAATTGCAGTTTGTTGGAAATTGAGGAACCTTTGCTGTGTAGGTCGCGCATGGCATTGACAGTTCGCTCTACTATTTATCTATATAAGTTTGTCATATAACTTTGCAACTAGTTGTATATTTTAGCACATTTTATCTTTCTATCATTGTATCCATAGTCCATATATGTAGCTGACTCAGACATCATATAAGTCTTCCGAACAAAGACATTTCAGTGTTATTCATTTATATGTTTTAGAGCGCTTGGTGGAAAGAGAAAGTAGAAAACCAAAAAGAAGTAGGTAAATTTTCCTCACACTTTCTTTTCTATGGTAATAAACAAAAACATGCGCGTATTATTAATAGATAGTGTAGAAAACATCTTTTCTGTTTTACTGGGAAAAAACAGAGTTACTAGAGCTTAGAAATTTAGGGCAAACTGGAAATCTCCTGCAAACTTGCCGTCTCAAGTATTTCTTTATCGTTTCCAGAATATTTGCACAATATTTTCCAGGAAACCGTGAAGTCAGTTTATGGAAATTTCTCTACCGACTGCTGGAAACACCAGAAAACTATCATTTCATTCGCTGGGAGAACCGTGCTGATTACGTGTTTCAAGTGCTGGACACGGCTGGGCTGGCGTACCGCTGGGGACTGGAGAAGAACAAGATGAATATGAATTATGATAAAATGAGTCGGGCGTTGAGGCAATATAAGCATGGCGAAGTGCAGAAAGTTCCAGGGACGAAGCTGAAATTCAAGTTTGGTGAAGTGGTAATCAATGAAATTATGAACGGAAATCTGTGAACATTCAAGTCTGCATTATGCAGTTGACTTTTGTTACTTTTTACATTGTTGCACATTGTTGCACAATTGAATTATCAAATGAGACAGATCGTACATTTTATATTGCTTGACTTAACTACATTTTTTGCACAAACGATAACATTGATAAATCAACAAAATATTACGTCATTTTTTTTCGTTAGCCTCACAAAATAATCTTAAAGTATCTGAATAGTAATTGATATACATTGTTAAACAAAATCCAGTTATTTTCTTTGCTTTTCTTCAATTTAAAGGCTGCATCCACTGTTACGTTTTCTCACGCGCAAAAAAGTATAAATTCCAAGAAAGTTTTTAATTTTGTAGAGATAGTTTAGACGATAGACACGCATTACTTTAAAACACCAAATTCTAACAATCCATTCATGGTTATATGAACGGATATTTAGTGCATTAAAGTGCTACGTCCGTGCACGTGCGTATGAATAACGCGACGCTAGAAAGCAACCTCAATTTATCAAAGAGGGAAACTGAAACAGCGCGACGGTAGACAAAAATATCAAAATTAAAATAGTTTTATAAAATAAAAAGAGATCTGTTTAAGGCTACCATGAATTTCAACTACAATTTTACATTCACTTCATGGTGTCTACAATGTTCTAGAATCATTGAATCATGTGGAATTATTGAGAGACTGTAATAGATCTGCGGTCGTAGCTGGAATCTGGAATAGAAGATAGTTCTCGCGAATGACCTTCCCTGGATCCCTGGGGGAAAAATGTTGCTCGAGAGAGTTCGTAGGAGACCGTCATGAGGCGGTGATACAACATGGCCACGAACTGCAGAATTAAAATGACCGTAAACACAGTGAGTGATGCGAAGCCGAGGGGACTAACGGACAGAAATCCAAACTCAACAATGAACCACAAAATATTGACAAGTGAGAAGACAAAAAGCGAACCATTCGCGATATGAAGAATTTGTTTACGGCATTCCCATAGTTTAGTCGTGTCGTAAGGAACTAAGAACTCTTTACACAATATCTTCCAATATTCACGTTGCTCGCAAAATCCTACGTCCGTGATTTCTTCATCTGAAAGGCAACAGTTTAAATTGGTGACATGATTTTCAAGCAGGAGTAAACATTGTTTATATAAAATAACTTGGATTTAATGCATTAATCTATACAAACCTTCATCATCAGATGTTTTTTTATCAGAAACTACGTCAGCAGGCTCCACTCCTTCACATTTGTCAGCGGTTTCCGGGGCATCTTCAATATTTACAACCTAAATAGAAAACTCATGCGTCACGAACCATGACAAAAAAGGTGAGAATACAATGATTCTACAATGATCCTTTGCGGCAATGTTTCTACGTGAGAAAAATAGTTTAAAGACAGAGCAACGTGGGTCAAGCTGAAAACTAATAATCTGTGCTCTGTACTAACTACTGTTCTGGCAAACCAATTTGTCAACGGTCAGCTGAAGGACTCGGGACTGAAAAGTTTGGTATTTATTTTCATGCAAAATGCTTGAAATTTATTCATGCTTGTTTTGCGCATGCGTATTCTTTCAGAACTTACTCGCACGCTACTTCACGTCATAAGAACTCATAGACTCGGGTCGCTCTTTAAGTCTTAGACATGTTTGAAGTCACTTGTATAGCATGCATAGCCCAGCAATACAGATATTTAACGTAAAGATTTCAAGGGGCGCGAGTTAATTGCAATGTTTGTTTCTATAGAGTGACATTCTGTCTCGAGCTACACTAGCTAAGAACTCAATTGACGCTATACACTCTGTGATGACCTAATGCTAAAGAATTATACTGACCTCATAATGATCAGTATCAGCAGCACTTGAACAACAACTACAACATAAATTCTTTCCAGACTTTAGTCTTCCACGACGTATTTTCGTTCTACACATGTAGTCCAAAAGACGATAATACCAATGAATTCTGTCAGGGACGTCCAACTCTGGAAATTCAAAAATTCAATTTATGTTCCTCAAATGGTCATGTGGTTAGAAAAGCACAAATAGATTTATAACTAATCACTGAGTTTTGGGTAATAACCCAAGTTGCTTCAGACTTCGTTGAACTAAGCAATCAGAACTGGGATTGTTAATAATAGAACAAAGGACTTTCGTATGGACACGAGTTTATTTTGAAGATCAACACACCTTCATCAGTCCGCGCCATGTTGACAACAGTGTAAGTAATGAGAAAAATATTGAATGCAGGTAAGCACAACAAATACCAGAGAGACTGCAAGTTGCACAAGAATTCTTTTGCATAAACAAAAGCAGTTCCCAAAAAAACTCCTCCGTATATAATGAGATAGACCACGGATACACTGATACCCATCGATGCATCCAAATCATGCGGTGGATCCCCCGAGCCCAAAGTTTCGTGAGGATCACGAATGGTGTGAACCACTGAGAGAAGCGCTAGGAGAAATACGATAATTGCAAGCACGTAAGAGCCCGCTTTAGCAAATGCACGATGGACATCAGGCAGTGTGAACATACACACAGCGATATATAGGAGTAGTACGGCCATTAAAGTGATTCCAAGAGTCGGAGCAATGCCGTATGATCCTGTGATGTAGTAAAATGATCCAACTATCATCCAAATCATTACCGAAGGACTGCAAGTAATGAATAAAACTGACGTCAGTAAATCTTACAATGAACTGATAAATATAAAATTTTATGTCAAAACTCACTACCGCGCACGTTTCTCGTATACTTATTCCAACAAAACATTGAAAACAAGACAATCTGCAGTCCCGTTTAGACGTCGAACCTTTATGCACCAAACCCAATCGAAAGTGAATAAACCTTACTGCAGTTTTCATGAAAAGCTTGACGTCTAAAGCGGTTGAATACACTTCCTTATCCCTAACATTCAGTTTAAAGACTACAAAATACTGAAAGACTGAATTCCTCCGCAAATGTGTTTTAGAATGCCACTAATTACTTTTTATGAATGAATTATTTTTAAACTTAAGGTTGCAGTTGAATATTACCATTAAATTTATTAGCAGAATAATAAGAGAGAGGACGCAACCGTATTCGATTACTTGTTGCAACATAAAAGTTTCACCTTAAGAAAGACTTTAAGTCCATATCTCATCGAAAGGATGACTCCAGCTATCGTCTAAAATTTGATCCAAACAAGAACGAAACGCACAATCGCGGCATAAAAGAACATCCTAAAATAATTAAACTGTAAAAGTGCAAAGTTTGGTTGCGAAATGTCGTAAAATACGGGAAAATATAGCCCAGCAAAGTTTGCAGCGGAAGGTGGTTAAAATATGCGGCATAATTTGCAAACTTCGCAGGACTACATTTTCCGCAATTTACAACATTTCGCAACCAAACTTTGCAAGTTTACTAATTTTAGGATGCTCTTTTACATTCTTAATTTCAGCCGAAATTTAATCAGTCAATTCTTCGTATATGCCTATCAAGTCTGCAAACTTTCTGCAAAACCCGTCCACTATTTTGTGAGATAATTTGGATTTAAAAAAAGCTGAAGTAAAAACGTAGACTACGGGTGGAGGAAAAATAGCTTTCTGCGAAGAGATCCTACCTGATGATCATGAAAAACACTGTGATAATAAGATAAGCGAAGTAGAACACGGATAATCTCTGATTGAAATGTCGGACATGCCAGAAGTCTTTGATCAAGCAACACGTGTTTGCAAAAGCGGACATAATCCAACGACGTCGTTGTTGAAAGAAACCATCGAATGTTTCAGGACAAAATGTGCTCACTTCTGCCAAGGAACAGTAGTCTAGCAACCAGCCAGCTTTCAACAGCAAATAACTCAACCAGCGATCCTCACCTGCATAGAAAAACCATCTAGCTGAAGTTCACTTGCTTTTGGTATACCGAACTAGATAGAATTGATTTTGTATCCCAGTATGATTCTGTGAACATGTGAATTTGTTGCCCCAATTCTTTATGAATTCTAATACTCGTACTTTAGTTCAGATAATCTCACCCAAATCATTTTTGATGTAGTCTGCTCCATTCTCAGCTTCTCTCGAAAAAACAGGAATTACTTGGGCCAAAGCATTTAAACGAAAAACACTAAAACATCCAGTGCAATACACGAGAGAACCAAAGACACTGTTCGCCGCCTGAACAAGTAAAAAATAAATAAACTATGCGCTAACACAGTTCCACATTGAGTTTCAATATTTATCAACAATTCATGAGAGATTAAATTAAAGAAGCTTTGCCTCGGTCAAGTAACAAGGTAGATCTCGAAATTATTGACCGTGGCGCGACTAAACTGGACAACCTGCTCATTTCTTTTGGTCATACTATTTTATGCTGCTCTTGAATATCTGTTGGTCTCAGATTAGATCGAACTTTACTGCTAGGGATCGATTGCAAACACATTGCACATGCGTACACGTCATTGCAAATCTTCAAACTCGAGTTGAACCAAACTTCGAAGCCTTGTTCTAACCCTCGACCAAGCTTAGACAAAAAAACCCCACTGAAACTTGAACTTGGACCTGGTCTAGTCTTACTTTTTAGACTTGAGCGATTCCTTCACATGTTCGAATCAACGCATCAACGCTGAAACTGAACCGCGTAGCAGTGTACTAAAATGTTTTTTACAGCATCGCCCGTCCAACCAAAATACAACCATTACCTTTACTAACCAATGCCAGATAGCATATTCATACATTTGATACCAAACGACTGGCCCAGATCCCTGAGCAAACACTCGGCACGCAGCTCCGCCCACCAACGGCTGACGTATCATGAGATCCAACAGCCTCTCAATTGAAGAATACGTGAAGGACACATCGACATCACAAGTAACGAAGTATGCATTGGCAGGATCTAGGAAAGGTAGAAAATACTTCTCGAAGGGATGTGATGCTATCGGAAAGGGACGAGAGACATTTACGTACAAAACATAATTGCTACCCTGAGTCACCTATAGTTCTTATAGTTTTACTGCGGTGATATTTCAGTTCGTACACTTATTGCCTGCACATTCCAACTTCAACACAACAAGGTTTCATGATACTTTTCAAGTTTCAGTGAATCAGAGTTAGGAAAAAAAATGAATCAAAACCTAAAAAGGAGAGGGAAAACAAGAATGACAAACCGCAAATGGAGTCTCTTTTCATATCTATAATCCAGGACATTATCATCATCTGGCTCCATCGCTTCCCTTGTTTTACCTGCGAGAAAATATCGTAATGTTTTGAAAACAAAACTTGCGCTCCAGACGCTGCTTGAACTTTCTTGGATAAACTGAACGTATAAAATAACGGACTTGCCTAGATTTAATATTTTATTCCTTCGACAATCCAAAATCGCACCTGTAGGCTATTTATCTGGTAGACACTTGCTCGTATGTTCCATTGCGAACCCTGCTTTATGATTAGCTACACTACTCATACCTAATAGTATTCGCCAATAGATTACGAATAGCAGCAAACTAATTTTTGCCGAGCGTTTTTGACACAAGCAAATTGTTCAAAAACCTTAAATTATTTTCGGATCGTTTTTTTCTCACCAAAGCAATTGGATTTATCACTCTGGATTTCTATGACGTCATACATGGTTCGTGCTTATTATCTAGGCTATAAACTCAGAGAAATTGCACGATTATTATCGAGTTGTATGGTCGCGCTCGCGTGCATCTTTTATTTGCACGAGTGTACTATCCAAAACTACTAAACAATGAAAAGTTTCTGAGCACTTACATTGCGGGAATCTTTAAAATGCAGGTAGACGAGCATTCCATCTTCTAGTGTAATCAATATCTCACTCCCGTACGGCAGTTTTATTTCTTTTCTCATTGTCGAGTTTAGTAAAATCTCTTTGCAAAGCAGAATAAAATTTTGCGCGTGCATGTTTAATATTCCTGCTACTGTGAATGCGTCGTCCATCACAATATGGGTTTCAAGATTGCTGTACTTCTTCTTGGCTCTGTGCACACGTGACAGACATTTGATAAATTCAGCCATAATCTTGGAATCTTCGCGGTACACAGTAGTACACAGGAATACTTTAGCTTGACTCCAAGGGTACGAAAAGACAAATGGTCGCGGTATTGACGAGTCTTCGCGATTTAAAATAAGATATTGCTCTAGAAATACTCCTGAAAATAACAACAGCAAGACTGATCAGGAAAGATATTCTCTCCACCAATGAGTGCATCCCCCGACATGTTCTTCATTAAATAGGGAGTGCACTTCTTAGAATAACTCCCTCGCAAGATCTAACACCTGTGATTACTGATGACTACAATTTTTTGTGTATACCTTTACAGAAACTTTTTTTCAATGTTCAAGTGCAAAATCGTGAGAGTATCGCCGATTACTGGGAATAACACGGAAACCAGAAATGGAACATTGCGTGTTCTTACCGTTGTACGTGTAGGGAATTAAGAAAAGTTCTTTCTCAGCAACCATGGTCTCTTCTTGTCGTTTCCAAATATACAGAACAACATACGAGAGAAGACCAAGCCACAACATGCCAGCTATTATAAGCACGTGATAATGACGTACGCCAATGACGTCACCACATGACGAAGGGATAGTGTGGGTGCCACACGACCAATGAGCCGCTGACAGAAACAATGAAATAGGAGTGACAAGCAATAACGGTAGAGCAAACGCTTGGCGTTGTATACCAACCATGCAGGACAGTAAACATAAAAGATAAACTCCTAAACTACAAGAAATGTTCACCCACATAAAGTTCGAGTAAATTCCCAGTCCATTGCTAAGCTGGTAAGCATGCACCGCCTCCAGACTCACAAGTTCGTAGAAATGACAAAAAAGTGCGCAAACAAAAGGAGTAGTAATGAGTTTGATAGCGCTGTTTATAATTGCAGATTTTCTCATAGCCCGACCATGGAAAACTGAAGACAAAACATCAAACTCGGTCAAACGGTCTGTACTGGTGCTCACATCATTCACTACCAACGGGTTGTAGTCTGCTGATATAGGTTCCACGCGAGAATGAAGCTGCCATTTTCTCAGAGGGGAAAACCAAGCACAATTTAACAAGAATAAACACGCTGGTAATGCTGTACTTTCTTTAATTCCAGCAAACTACAATAAAGAAAACATTCAGGTATAGTTTTTTATAATTGTGGAGCACCCATGACGTCACACGTTGGCCGGCCTCGCCTTATCGGCCTGACTTCAGACAGGCTAGAACGGGCAGAGGTGAGGCCAAACAGGCCGACCAAAAATTGGACAAAAAGCATAGAATCTATAACCACAGCAAGACAGAGCGTCATAATTTAGTAAACTTGCAAAATTTGCTTGCGAAATGTTAAAGTCTGTGGAAAATACAGAGCTGCGAAGTTTGCTGATTCTGTATATTCTATTATTACATGTGGAAACTGCTACCATTTTCTGCTCACAAGTGGTGGTAATTTTCGCATGTAATACAAAATATAATGATCCATACTTCATATAACATCAATAAAAATAAATGTAACCTGCAGTGATACGGGTAGCCGAGTACTTGTAAACATATTTAAACTGCTTTGAAAATATTTTTGGGTTTGCTGAATTGTTGTGTTGAGTTAAGGACATTTTTACAGTTTGTAATGAAGCTTTTATGGGACTAATAATGAACGAGTTAATATAAGAAGATATTTCTCCCGGTGGAAAAATATCCGGCTGTGGTCTTGGCAATGTCTACAACAAAAAAGACTATTTTTTCTTTGGCTAATGGTTCAATTTTTGTAAAACTCTAAAAATAAGTGTATTTAACCCGAAAAAACCCTTTCAAAACTCAGAAAAGACGGCAAAAATCGCGCTGATTATTCGTAATTTTCCATGGCTTAACAATTTTCGATAAAAGTACAATTTTTCTCAAACTTTATTACACAGAATATAAATTAACTGTCATTCTTCAAGTTTATATGCACACGTGGTTCACACGAAAACGGGGGAAAACAGCCAAAAAGTGAGCACAAAGCACATAGAACCAGACCCGAAATCATTCAACAATGCATGCCCGTAAAGTTACTTTTGGCGCGGGAAATAAAATGGTTGAATGGACATATGTGCACAGCAGTGAACTGTATATACTAATAGATTTTGATATACTTAATTTAATGGTGGACAGGCGAAGAAGCAGTATTACTTCTCAGCGTTGTTAATGATTATAAGTCTCCCGCCCCCGCTGAACAAAAACAAGACCTACAAACATTCAATGATAAATTTCATGCTGACGTGAATTAACTGTGCTTTCTGACTGGATGATATGAGTTTGAGGCATAATAAAAATAATAATGTAATGTTTATTGTTAGGTCTTTAGCATGGTGTTTAGTCTTTAGGCAGCACTGCAACAATTTTCGACTTCAATTACACTTATTAACGCCAAAAATTCAATAATTACAGTTATCATATATTCAAATCTATTCTCGTTTCTGATTGGTCAAAAGGCGTAGTGTCGCCATTTTGTTTTGCATTTTTTGCTGATATCAGCATTTTTACCCGTAATTCTACACATGTTTTCGCCGTAAACCAAGGTCTACTCGTAAACGACGAACGGGTAAACAGACAATACAGAACAGTGAGAAAGTGTAGAGACACGGGCAGAAATGGAGAAGCGAGTGAGTGCCTACATTAGTTTATCACTTACTTTGACGTCCATATAACTTAAAAAAACCCAGAAAACATACACTTACAAACCATGTTACAAACCTGTTTCGAGCAGCCGCCATTTTAGTTGTTTTGGTCATCGGTTTTGTTACTTGGAATTTAAGTCGTTCTTAAGTGGCAATCGGCACCCGTACTACGAGTAACGGCTACGAGTAATTCACCCGTACATGTACACCGGAACCGGGGTATCTTAACCTCTCTAACCATTGAACTAAGCCGGTTCTCCACTAGGCGAATTTTTTCGCACGATGCGACGTTTGTCGCGCGAACACTTCGCGCGATCAATGTTTGCAATTTCCACTAACAAAAAATTATAAATAGCTGCTTTAAATTTACACAAACTATTATTTAATGGTTAAAATATTTAGTCTAAAAATTTATAACTATTGAAACTCTCTAATCTCGTATACA
>JAODVM010096426.1:0-16472 GCA_025400095.1 Phenganax marumi | reverse complement strand
AAACATATATACAAGTGGACAAAAACAGGAAAGTTTAGTGCTATTACATAATAACAATTTTTTGCACATTGTTTCAACAAACAATGTGCAAATTTCACTATTTAGGCCAAACGATGTGCAAATTGCACATTGCACACTGTTAATTCGAACCCTGAACACCATGCAGTGTAAAGCAATATTAATTTCTCTTACTTGCCGCAGGAGCCAGGCCAGGCAAACTTCCAACCAGACCACTTTGAAAAGCACCTTGCAATGCTCCAACTGATGCTAGTTGTTGAATCTAGTGAGAAAATTAGTAGACATACAGGATTATACAACAACTGTAAGAAGTTCACACATGTTGCTTGACATTTCAAATGCTTACTTGTTGATAATAAGCAGCATTAAGACCATTCATTGTAGCCATACTGTTGACACGTTTCAACAGTTTGTCTTTCTCAGTGTCAGCAAACTTCACAACAATCGGAGACGTACTTCCCTTGAGGAGAGTAAACAAAATTTAGGAGAATAATCTCTTAAAATTACGAGAGTCTTGCCAATGATCGATACCTCCATCGTACGACTACCGTGCATAACTTCAATGGCTTTTTGAGCTTGAATTTTACTTTCAAACATCAGAAATGCACAACCTGAAAAATAAATTGAAATTCCAGAGCTACACATTTGAAATTTGCAGCAATAGACAAGCAGCACCTATGAGCACTTTCTAATTTGGCAACTCTCGTTCAAACTAAAGGCCAGTTCGCACGGGCAATTTTCGATGCGATTTTTCTCCTCTTAGAGTATGTGATCGAGTAGGCCGACTTGCGAGTGCATTAGCAGAATTGTTGGACCACGTATATCGCCAGTTATCCACTCTTTCACATCGTTCAACACAAGAAAAATCGCATCGAAAATCGCCCGTGTGAACTGGCCTTAAGGTTTGTCTTATTACCTTTGCTGCGTTTCTCTGCATCTCGTAGCACCGTGACGTCTTCAATTGTGCCGAACGGAGCGAACATCAGGCGAAGATCTTCTTCAGACGTAGTTTTTGAAATCATGCCGATGAAGAGTTTGCGTTCATCTGGAAAAAAAACAACAACATCAGATACCTCATCAACATGCAAGTTATTTTGAATTATCACAGGTATTTCCATACAAGCTAAGGGTAAAATTGCACAAACCCTTCTTTTTGTCTTTGTCTGCAGGTTTCACTTGCACTTTATGACCCATCTAAAACAACCAAGACATTTGTCACCTTCAAATCATGCAGAATGCATCAATCATAAAATCGCTAACCCCAGGTAAGGTGCGTTTGTCGTGAAGGTCTTCTTGAGCTTTCAAAGCCGATGTTCGATCACGAAACGTCACAAAAGCACAACCTGGAAAAATTTTCAGTCTCATAAACCCAGTTTTCTTGGACCACTTCAACTGTTTTCAAACTGGCATTTATAACAAGGATTACTAATGGGGTCTACATTCAATTGATAGAGGAATCATTAAAAATAAAACGTTCAGTTTGGGACTTCACAAAGCACCCGTTTAATACCGTATCTAGAAAGTACATTTAAAAGACATCTTTCACAAAATAAACTTGCTGTATTATGTAATCTACTGGAAATACTACTTTGATAACTAGACGCTGATACTTTAGACTACATTGTACTGCACAAACAACGCAAAAACTAACATAAAAAGCGCTACAAAGAAAGTACACATAAGTCTTTACCTTTATGCTGCCCAGTAACTCGATCTTTTAAGATGGAAAGGTCTTGTATTTCGCCGTAAGGTTCAAAGACAGGCCGTAGCTGCTCGGCTTCCCAATTTCGCGGCACTTGCCCAACAAACAGCTTAATTTGCTCTCCACCGGCATTTGACAACGAACTAACGTCCATTTCACAAAGATAATGTACAAAGACGATACGAGAAACACTCAACAAGACGAGACGAAGTCACAGAAGGACAAAAACTGCACTAAAACACGGCAAAGTTCACAAACGACACCAAAATTCTCAGGCGACCATTTTGGAGCGGTCTCAGGTTGCTGGGGGGACTTGAAGGGACTTGTGGGAGTAATACCAGTGAAAACAAGGTACATCTAGTTACATGTGTAGACAATACTAGTATGAATAACTAGGGATTATTTGTGAATAAACTGTTCATGTCGTTACATTTATGGACAACAAACAGCAATGATTGATAACACAAGTACACCACAGGGTGGAGCATTATTTACTGATAGTTGATAAATAAGTATGTTCTATTTATAATATATCATGAAATAGATGTCTTGGGTGTCGACTCAACTGGACATTGGTTCACAAGGGCTATCTAGACTCTGCGACCGTCCTCGGATCTCCTCAAGTTTGCGACAAACCCACATTGATACTATTTCAATATTATCATCGTTGTTCATCAAAATGAAGACATGATCCTGTAAAACACGTCCAACTTGCTTGAAACTTTTTCTTTTTCACGTTTGTTTATGAGTTCAAAACTTACCATTAATTCTTCAGGCGAAGGCCTCGATTTGATTGATTTCTGCATACTAGAATTAAATTAATTTATTGAGACAAAATATGTGACAATGCACCTACTTTATTACTTTTCCAATACCAAAGTAGTTTACTTGTCAAACAGACTTTTATCAAGACAAAATTGGCCACTTGCCATGTGCTAACGAATGCCACAAAATCGGGAGAGAATTTTTCAACTGGCAAACTCGGCGGACTTTCGTTCACAATACACTGCATCAATTCGATTGGCTGAAAAAAAGACAATTGACGACTTTGAAAACTAGATGATTTCAGCCGGTCTAATTTTTAACTTTCTGAGTACATACTGTAAACACTTTCTGCTCAGAGTTTTCCTGCACAAAAGACAAGAAAGATAAATTATCAATATATCTTAATAAAAGGACGCAAAGCTACACCAGTCTATTTTTTAAATATACTGAGCAAAATTTCAAACAGTACCTTGGAATAGGGGAATCTGCCCAAAGCCATTTCTAGAACTGATATTCCAAGACTCCAAACCTCAGAACGAATACTGTATTCACCTCCCAAGACACGTTCCGGCTAAAAAATCAAATATACGTTAAGATGCTAGTACCATATGGTTCTATTTTTCACGCAACGGCTATTTCATGCATCACAGGAGTTAAAATATCAATTTAATGTTAAATAAAAACTAATCGTTCATACACTAAACTTACAGCCATATAAGCATTAGTACCAACATAAGTCGTAGCAATAGAATTAACCAGCTGAAAGACACGTAAAGTTAGAAATTCGTAAAGTTTTAAAACAATGTGTAAGAGAAATTTAAACATACCTGCGTACTCACACCAAAGTCGCACAACTTGATTTGACCTCGAGTGTTGACCAAAATATTTGAAGGTTTTACATCTGTAGACAAAACACTAGGTGATTATATGCTTCTCAGGAAGACTCTTGCAATTCAAAGGTTAACAAAACTATCTGACAGTGAATACAGCGATTCGACAAATTGGTCCGTGAAGTCTGGGAATGAGTTTGGGGGTGAAAATTATTAATACAAAACTTTTATAGAATTCTTTTATCGCAAAAATTTTTTGCTAAGCGTAAGCTTAATTTGCGTAATAAGCGTAGTTTGCTAAGCATAATTTTTTGCTAAGCGGAAGTATGGACAACAAAAACGTACAACAAAAACAACAAAAACAACAACAACAACAACAACAACAACAAAACAACAACAAAAACAATTTGTACCAAGAAACAAATACCTAGAGACGTTTGCATCTATAATTTTCACCCCCAAACTCATCTCCAGTCCACACGGACTAGTTCGTCAAAGTGGTGTATTCTACTTTGTTATGATATTTTACTCTTTCTAAAACCCAATGACTTTACTTTCTACAAACACTAGTAGTAACTTTATCATTAAAATCACCTCTATGCATTATTTTTAATTGCCATAAATAAATTAATCCTTTTACAACCTATAAACACAGATTTCACAAGAGCTGTTAATATATTTTGAGTGGATAACTAAATCTACAATGAAACTCTATAAAGGAAACTATAGCCAGTTAATGAGTCAATAATGTAAATTTACCAAAACTTACTGCAACAGATATTCTTCCTAAAACTGGTTCAGGAATAGCTCCATAAATCTCTAATGAACCTCCTAAGCATTGAAAATATACATTAACTAGAGGCCTCATACACACCAAATTGCGATGGCGTCATCGCGATCTATATTTTGTAAGTTGTATACGTGCGAGTAGTATTTGATTGTACGAGCTTGCAGTTGTGGCAACATATCAGGATAGCAAGAAATGCCAAGAATCTACGGTCCTGAACGGCAAGACTCCACAATTTTAGATTCTATTACTATGAAAAACTCAGAAGCACATAGCAGCACTATTCTACCACTGACAAGTAAATGTAAACTTTCCGACAATTATTTATACAGTCTTCATTACAACGCAAGTCTCTTAGCTACACTGCAGTACCTCAGTAAAAATTCATCGCCGACTAACTATCTTGAATTTACTTCACCGCCAATCGCAACTTTCCGCTCCATAATAGCAACGAAAAATGTCTTTGTGACGTCCAAAAAACGTCCAAATTTGCATAATAGCACGGAAATACGTTTTTGTGACGTAAAAAACGTCCAAATTTGCATAATAGCACACAAAAACTTTTTGTGACGTCAAAAAAGTCCTAATTTCCATAATAGTACAGAAAAAGTTTTTGTGATGTCAAAAAACGGCTTAATTTGCATAATAGTACGGAAAAACGTTTTTGTGTCGTCATAAAACGTCCTAATTTGCATAATAGCACGGAAAAACTTTTTGTGACGTCATAAAACGTCCTAATTTGCATAATAGCACGCAAAACGTTTTTGTGACGTCATAAAACGTCCTAATTTGCATAATAGCACGGAAAAACTCTTTGTGACGTCTAAAACGTCCTAATTCGGATAAAATGAATAAATTCCGCAATTTTCATGCGCGAAATCACGTGATATGAAACGTTTTGTCATCGTTGCCGTGGTCACCGCTGTGTAAATAACTTTAAAATATGGCGGCTTTGTTAGGAGTTGACGTTTTTGAAAAATAGTGGTGTTAAGTTTTAGCGCTTTTCTCTTGCTTGGTTGATGTAAAAAACGCCATGGCTGCACAGCGAGTTCAAAAATATTTAAAAAAGCACAAAATAGGACCGTTGTTCGAGGTAAGATGCTATAATATTTTCTAGATAAAATATTGTAATAATTCGCAGCTGTTTTGAATGGGAAATATTATCAATGTTTGACTTTGTTTAGTCACTTATGGCAAGAGTGATTCAAGATGCGCCTGAAGATCCTGTTGGTTATATAATAAATATCTTAGAAGATATCCACAGGAAACAAGGAACTGGTTTTGTAAGTTATTTTGATGAAAAATTGTCTTTTTGTGGCAAAGTAATCGGTCGTGTCAATTATACTAAATATATCTTAGAATCGTCATATGCCACCGAGACCATCATTGAAGCATTCGGCTCCTAGCCAACTTGAGAACATGGGTAATTAGCTTGCGATCATTGTTCTTGATGTGAACTACTGAAGGTTCTGCTTACATATGTTCAAAAAAATTAAGAAGCATTACTGTTATTCTAATTGAAGTGTTCATAAAATATCGCCAGAATACATTTCCTCACCCCGATCAACTGATTTGTGCAAGTTTATCAAACAGTTGCCAAACTTCCTGTTTATGAGCATACTTCTTCCCAATTGGTCAATCAGTTACTCAAACGCAGAGCCATTGGTCGATTCATGCAAACAGGAAGTTGATCAATTTTTTGAGAAACTTGCACAAATCAATTGATCGGCGGGAAGAAATGTATTGTGGCTATATTTCAAGAACACTTCAATTAGAATGACAGTAAAAGCTACCTTGTAATGTAAAACTGTTGTAGAGCTACCTCAAGTTAGTTGAACATACTAGGTAACCAAAGTAGGAGAACCAATCGACTTGCTGCATCATGGTCGGCCGGAGTAACATGCCAAAATGATGTGAAACACGACGATCTAACTGGGCTGTGGACTGGCAGTAATCGTCAATCTGTGAAACACAAAACATGGTCTTCTGACAAAGGTACAGGTAGAATAGTTAAGGGAAGGAAATTTTAAATCAGTGCTGCTAGTAAAAGTTAGAAACAGTATATGGATATTGTTTGGTTAAGCATTTATTTTACATTAATTAATGTATATATATACAGATCATGAGTTAGAGTCTAGACCATCTTGGAATAGTGATACTCGTGTTCCGACTCATGACTTTGATGAGTGGCTTCAAATGCAACAAAATCATAGAAATTGGCAAGAAGATCAAGAAGAAACAAATCGAGGACAAGGCAGTAAGAACACAGGAATCAATGGTCATTCTACTGTGATTCTATGAAATACCATTTTCAGTGGGTTGTCCATATATTCGATATAAATGTCGATCATTTCTTAACTCATATATGCATTTTAGTTCAAAATTGGAAAACTCAAGACAAACTGAGACAGCAACAAACTGTTCAAACTGGAGATGAACTGAGCAGAGAACTTTCTCTAGGAAAATCATCTTCTGCTCAACATTCAGACGGCTCTGCCTCTTCAGGGTGAGATAGCTGCCGTAAATAACCAGGGGCCGGTTGTTCAAAGCTGGGTTAGCTTAACCCCGGGTTAGTGTAATACTTTTACCTCAATTTGAAACCCGTTCAAGAAAACGTTTTGAAAAGTTTTTTGGTCAAAATGTTTCCCTTAATGGGCAGTTCAATCTCTCAAAGTTTCAAAAAATAAGTAGTGGTTCAAGGCCGGGATATAAAGTTGTGGGTTAAATTTAAACCTAGGTTAACTGCTAAACCACGTTTGAACAACCGGCTCCAGCTTAGTTATGCCAACTGCGAGGGCAATCGGATTGGAATTCCTTGAGGCCCATGGCTTACCTGTATAGCCTTTCTGGCTCAAGATTCATCACTTTTCGTTGAACAAGACGATCCATGGATTGACTAAAATATCCTGTCAGGTTTATTTCACAAACAATCTTGATTGCGAATATTTTCAGTAGTTATTTCAGGCAAAGGAAACCATCAACATTCAGCAAGCACGCGCTCACCAAGCAACACAAACGATCAGATTTTGAATTTTAAATCGTTATGTATAATTGGTATGAGAGCAATTGACCAAATTGTTTATTTAATTGTCACAAGAACAATTGATCCTACTTGCACTCTGCTCACGTACAATTAAACTATTGTCTAGTATTGCAACCAAGCTATTTCGATAGCTCCCAAGAGCTTTAAAGGACAAAGGATACTCACGTGTTCGCTCTTATCTTGCAAAACACGTATCTTGCAAAACACAACAGATTGAGACTCATTAGAACTTTTTAAGGACTTTTTAGAACTTGTTAGAATTCATTAGAACTGGTTAGAACTTCTTAGAACTCATCACAATTCATTTAAACATGTTTTTACATCCAGAAATCGTGCTTTGAACTCGAAACGAGCCGCAGAACGACGTCGCGCACAACTACAGGTGTGATGTATTCATTAATACAGCTAGGGGACGAAGACGTTTACGCTAAAACTACTAAATGCAACTTTATGTGCAGGCTCTCTTGCTAGAAGACAGAGCACCTGGTGAAACAAGGAGATATATGAGTCATTCTCCAGAGGAATATGGCTCTGAAGCTTTGGAGAAGATTGAAGATCTCCAAAAAGAAGGCGTCAATTCACCACGTTCAAACTGTGGAGTAAAAATTAATAAAGTGAGTGAGATTTTATGTTTTATAAACTCATCCACAAAGTATTTTTGGTTTTCAATGATTTTTTTAGACAAGAAGAGATAAGAATAAAGAGGTCTCAGTAACAATTTGTGCGCAATGCGCAAGGTAATTGTATCTTCTGCATTGATTGTTATATAAAATAATTTGTAGGTATCACGAAGTTCTATTGATCAGACATCAATTTGATAAACCTGTTTTGTAGAATAATCGGTGATGAAGATGATAATAGATCGGAAGAAGGTATTACATCTCAGGCTTTGCTCTGGCCTTCTACTTATAGTAATGCTTTACAAAGTATCTTTGTCTCTTCTTTATAGCAGCAAGCAGCGAATTTGTTTCAAGATTATTTGACGATATAACTAAGAAGCCAGGTGGCATTTCTACCGAATTTTCCATGAATGTAGCTAATTACAAACTGATCAATGTCTATTCCCTGTTTTTAGATATTAATTATGAGATGGACAGGCAATCAGAAGCCAGCGAGATTATGGTCAGTACAGAACATGCTGATAACTTGTTACATTGTACAAATTTGTAACACGTGTATGTTCTTTGTGTTCTTTGTTGTAGAGCTCAAGAGAAAGGAATGTTTGGCATGTGATGGACAGTGAAAGTACGCTAATAGTTACCACTACGCATGCTGTATTTTTACATGGTTTTCAAACGTCGGAGTGCTCATTTTTCGTTTAGATGAATCAAGCCTTCCTACACACAGAACAAAAAGGAGTACTTTTGAAAGTTCTCCCCGAAAAGAATCTGCCAAGAACGTGGAGAAAACCAGGTACAATTCTGTGCTGAATTTATTTTGAGTTTTCTTTAATATGCCAACTAAAGCAATGACTCCTCCTACAGTGAAATCACGGATTTAAGTCCTGAAACAACTCACACGTCAACACAAAGATCAAGAGGCAGTAAGACGCCTTCACGAGGCTTTGTAAACACGTCAAGAAATACTTGGCGCTTAGACTCCGACAGTGAGGTAAAAGCCAAGACCTCAAACTTAAATTAGTCACCTCAGAAATTAAAATATCGTTTATATTAATCATACAATGTTTAGATATTTTCATTTTCAGAGTGATAATGATTACGTCACGTCAAGACGTCCAACGTCAGCTCGTTCCCAGGCCTCGGTCAGTATCAACGGAGGTCGACCGTGGTGCAGAAGTCCTGGAAGCGACAGTGATGACGGTGGCACGGCAACACGAGACTAGAGTATTTACAGGAATACTACCTGACCGAACAAATATATCTTGATAATGTTATACATAGCATTATGTAAGATTATAATATTGCTTAGCAACGAGTAGATTTATCCCTAGAATATTCGAAAATAGAACAATACTGATACTAGCCAAACATAGATTGCAATTTCGTTTAAAACAGGCTCACACAAAGCAAATTATAATTTTATTGAAATAATATCTTTGGACATTCCTTTACTAATTCGAACACTTAGGCGCAGTGCATCAAATCATATTTTTTACAACAAGGTCTCATAATTTCGAGCAACTTCTTTAAATATTTTTAAGCGCATAAAATCTGTGCAAACAGTGCGAAGATTCATTCAATATTCTATTTCTATTCGTGGCACACCAAGTGAAGTACTTTCCAAGGCTAAGCTTTACGGAATCATCTTTTAAAATTCTTTTCATTCAAATCTACCCATTTTATATATAAAAATCTCATATCAACATTACTTCACAAATACCTGCAATATTCCTTGCAACCTTCACTGGAAACACCAGATCTCTAAACCGCTGCACAAGAAATCTTCCTTGACCGTCAATGGTTCATTGTTGAAAGTCTTACAGCGGTGACTTGAGCCGTGGTATAAATCTTCATCTAACCACAGGCCAAAATTACCCCTGAAGAAAAGGAAAAGTGTACAAGTAAGGGGCTGTTTACATGAGCCGGGCTAGCCCGGCTAACCGGGTGAGTTTTGTCACGAAAATATTTCCTAGTTATTAACCGAGTATTTAAATAAACTTTGCAGCAAGTTTATGCCTAGTACATTCTGAATGTTGTTTCCAATCTTACTTTAGACAAGCTTTGAAGCGGCAATAAGATGCGAAAGAAACTGTTCAGCCCGGTTAACCGGGCTAGCCCGGCTCATGTAAACAGCCCCTAAGAACGCCAATGATTTATTTGCTTATACAGTATATACGAATCTAAGACGCCCTGGGAGGAATGGGGACTACTAAAGCCAATACCTAGAGCTACAATCTACGTGGATGGTGTCTTTGAAAGAAAACCTGCACTTACTGTCCTCCACCAAAAGCCAAGGCGTCCATATCTCCCTTGATGAAGAAGTTGTTTTCACCGCTCCATCGAAACGCCTTGAATTGTGGGTAGAACGAGTAAAGAAAACACTCTCCCGTTCCGTAAAAATGTTCGCTAACGGCGAAAGGACTGGAAGCGAACGCTCCAAAAACCTAAATAAGAAAGGTAGGGAGAATTAAAGATGCCCGCTCCAAAACGTCTTGCCGTTTCCCTTCAGTGGAAGACTGTATTTTCGAATAGCAATTTTATAAAAGACGAGCACTCGGTCATTTCTTGCTGAAGTAGTACGGGGAGAGTATCATCAAGACCGAACTGCTCTCTTTTACAAGTAGTTTTTGAAGTATGCATTCCTACCTGATGCGAGTCGTCCAATACGACAAGCAGTGCCGGAGTGTCATGCTCTTCTAACGTACGGTATAAAGTCTTCAAACTGATGCCATGTTGATAGGTGCTATAGATCAGACACCAGCTGTGACCAATTGTACGAGATGGCAGACACTGGGATAACTAGGATATAGAAAATAGACAGAAACAGGAGTGAAAGCACTTAGTATTGAACCGAAACAACATAAGTATAATAAAGGCAAGCAACCAGACGCTCCTAAAAGAACAGTTATCCAGTGAAAACGTACAGTGAGTCCAGACAGTTAAAAAGAATCTGATTTTTTTAAACACCTGAAGTATTTGGGAATCTGTCAAGATGTCTGATTTCCCAATGATCTCTGGTGGAAGAGGTTCTTCCAACGAACAAGCGCTCCAGGAACTAAAACAAGACACGAAATCCTTCTTTCACATTCTAACAGACATTTTCGGTAAGTAATATAGAAAAAGAAATACCTGATGTATATAGAAAATATAGAAATATATAAATAGAAAATATAAATATAAAATATAAAATATAAAATATAAAATATAGAAATAAAAAATAGAATATATAAAATAAAATAGAAAATAAAATAAAATAAAATAAAATAAAATAGAAAATATAAATAGAAAATATAAATAGAAAATATAAAAATAAAAAATAGAATATATAAAATAAAATAGAAAATAAAATAAAATAAAGTAAAATAAAATAGAAAATATAAATAGAAAATATATAGAAAATATAGAAAAAGAAATACCTGAAAAGTAGTATAGAAAAGAGACTGCTGCAAAGCAAGAAGAGGCGGGCAGGGGAAAAAATGGGGGGTGGGGGTGGGGGAGGGAAGCTCAACGAACCTGACTTTTCTTTCTGGTTCTTTTTGTTTCCCTTGTTTTTTCTTTTTCTTCTCTCGACTCGGAATTCGTTTCCTGCCATGACGATGATGATGAATCACGTTCTGAATAAACAAACAACGTGTTACTTCTGAATACAATACATTTACAAAGAACACGTACGTTTATATTCAACAGAGCACGCTATTCTCCACAGAACACGCTATACGATACTTCATCTCAAAGTTCAAAGAGACACGTCAACTCACTTCTGCATCAGGACTTTTCGAGTAGAAATTATCGATAAGTTCGAAGTCTTCATCGTCTGATTTGGGCATAGTCAAAACACTGTAATCACTGTCCAGTGATCCGACCAAGTCAGTGTCAGATTTCTCATCGTCCGTGTCACCATCGTGAATAGCCGGACACCACTCGAGAAAGAAGCCGTACACTTCTAACAACCTGCAGAGATATAGGCGTAAACATTGTTTATTAAAGAAACGGATAGTTCTATCAGTTCGAAGTTGTTCGCCCTCCAGATCAACGAAGACTCGTTTCTTATTGTTCTAATTGTACTACAGGAGGAAACCAGAGTATCCGAATAGAACACGTGGTGTAAATGCAGGGTTCGAATTAGCGGCTCGCAATTCGCAATTTGCCAGTCGTTTTTTACCATTTACGAATCGAGAATTTAATTATTGGCATTTTTTCGTGAGTCGGTTTTTAGTAGAATGCATTGCTTTCAAACTTTTGTAGGTTTTTTTCCATAAAAACTCCGAAATCCCTTATGAAATATCACGGAAATGGAAATTCTAAACTCGTGACCAGTGCTCGCGACGACCACCATTTTGTTTTCGACTTTTCGTCAAGCTTTTCGTAGACAGTGTTTCCACTTTTTAAAATCAAGACTTCCTTAAAAATTTCAAAAATTTCCTTGAAAAAAATTGCGAGTCAACTTTTCTTCACCGATTCGAACCCTGTTAAATGCGGTCGCATCTTTCAAATATCACCTTTCGCTGGGGATAGAAAACCAGAACTCTCTTCTCTCGTCCGTGGCTCTTTGAATCGCCTCGTGCGAATGACTACAAAGCGAAGGCCGCAATTCTCGCCAGCAAGATTTCTTGATCTTCAGGCATAGATACTTGGGCATATCCACGTGACATGTTGACGCCCGAGGCACGATTTCATTCGGCGGCGAACCTATGGCTAAAAGACAACAGCACTTCAGCTCGTTGCATGAATGACAACGACACGGATAAACTATCTTTAGACACGCATGAACAACATTTACGCACGCGTGAAGAACATATGAGCACGCGTAAACAGTTTTTGAGCACGCGTGAACAGTATTCGACACGTGTGAACCAAATGTCAAAAAGCAAAACTGACCGTAGCCATGACGTTCCATTGATTGTTGCTCATCGACATCTTCTGTACTCTCATGTATACCACTATCCTTACTGATCCCTTCAATAAACTTTTTGCCATCACCAGGATCTGGCACTTCTCCGCTAACTTCCTTATATGGTTGTAACTTTGGCGTGCTGTACATTTGCAGCGCAGGCTCAGTCACGTGATGTTCCTCAGTTGACTCAAAAAGGCAGGCCGGATTACTGCTCGATGACAATATATGATCATCCGAGCATAAAGTGTTTGAAGATTTTGTAGTTTTGTGTGAGGACTCAGTACAACGTTCTGTAGTTTTTTCTGACAAAATAGTCTCATTTGAAGACTGACTTTCTTCATTAGTTTGACTTGAAACCATTTCAGAATCATTCAATGCTTTCACAGTACTGTCTAGAGGTTGATCATCAGAGAATACATCCTCTGTCGATAAAGTTGTGTCTCCACCATGTTTCAAAGCATCAGTAGTCACTACTCCAGTAAAAGACACAGGTAGCCCTGGCTCTGTATTTGTAAAACTCTCAGTGTTTTCACTCAGCGATTTTTCTTGTGACAAGGACATCGAGGGATGTGTAGGTGATATTGGGGGTTGCGAGAGGGTCATCGATGGATCTGACAATGATGTTGAGGGACGTAATGCAGAACTATTGTCATCTCCCTTGGCATTCTCTGAATGTTTTGTATTTGAATCACCCAGCCATTCCATCAATGGTTTATCAAGGAAAAAACTGTATACATAGTAAACAGGCATAAAATTCACATTAAACAACAGAAAAGCTAAAGTAAACAAAGCAGAGGTTCGGTAAGAGTCTTCTCTTGCTGCTACTTACTGTCCTGGTTCCAAAGCTTTGTGCATTACCATGGAGGCGATGTCATCAAAGAAGCCGGCTGAGGTAACGCTCAGCATCGTGAAGTGCACTTTGTAATAATCAGCACCGCGATCCACAACCAAGATCTCAGAAACATCTGGTTGAAAAATCACAGCGTGCGGAGTGATGAGAAGGAATCCTTTGACTACACCCTTTGAACAAATATGAGAGTTCAAAAGGAATGTTCTTGTACAAACTCCGAGTGATACCTTCAGCAATGATTAGCCCATTAACTATATTCAGATATAGCTCTCACCTGGCCATCAGTAATGTATTTCGATTTAATCTTTATAAATGTTTCCAAAACATCCTTGTCAATATCATCAAAGGAGACTCGTTTTGCTACTGGGACAGCATCGCGGTCACGACGTTCCATAGTCATCGACTGCAATGAATGCAAGTATAGTAAGACATCACCTGATGTACATATAAGACCACAAACAACCCACCTTCAAACTACAGTTAACTACAGTTAAGTGCAACTCAGATAGCTAAGAGCATAAAACAAGTATATAATAACAATATAAGCATCAGTTTGTCAATACACCACGTATATTTATTTTTTATTATTTATTATATGTGGTGTATCCACAAACTGATGCTTATAATATATTATTGTTTGCACCAAGCAAAATTATAAAAATCTTAAGATTAACAAGCTTACTAGTGGAGCAAGCGCGTCTTTGTTTGCTGCCTCAGAACATTGTGAACAATTTTCTGCTGGTTTTGGACAAGGCACTCGCAAGACCTGAAATCACAAAGTTTTTCATTGAATAGTGTTTACAAATAGGCTTTATAAGTCAAAGTACAATATCCCATTTCTTAATTTGCAGATTTTTATGCAGGTAATATTAAAACGATGATAATTATGCACATAGTTTTGTAGATGCACATAAATTGACACACGTAGCACATACATTTAAACAACTATCCACTGTCAGACAGGAAAAGACATAATTTAAGCCATAGTTCTTTGCCAGTGATTTTTCTACAGACATCTCTTATGAACATTTAATTTTCATTCCAATAAAAACATTAAAACCTCTTTCTTTTAAAACAGCCATATACTGAAGCACAGATAATCAGCATTTCAACATTAAAAGAGCAGTGTTGTTTCATATTTTGTAAAACTATCTGTCTTGATTTCAAGTCTGTAGCAGACTATTAAAACGTTTTAATAATTCACAAGTGGGTACAGGTGCCATTGCTGAAACAGGTTGTTCAAGTACACATGCATGCATTCAAGTCTAGAATTTAAAATTAAAACTACATAAATTTGTTTAAGGAAGTAAAACACCCAAAGAATTGTAAAAGTAAACCTTTGCAGCTCATAAACACTTACCTGTCCCGGATAAAGAGTTCTGATTGCCAGTTTATTCAATCTGCTCAACTCACATGGAGTTACATCAAATTTTAACGCAATTTTCGGCAAAGTATCAAATGCCGTCACCTGAAACATGCAAGAAGTTGTAAAGCCTAAACTCTGCCATTTTACTCCATCTAATACCAAATGATTTTATCCATAAATGGCAAGATTCTCAAACTTACAAACTTGTTGATGTACAAATGTGTGCACTTGCCGTGTACTCCATAGTGTCCTCCATCGCTCCAAGAAGACCCCGAAGGACCCGTCTCTTTTGTTCCTTGATCAGATCTGAGTCAACTAAAAGGAATGGTTTTCTGATTTGAAATTAAGTGTACCTTCTGCTTTGCACTGACGACGGTCCGGGCTTACGGACCGAAAGCTCTGCATAAATAAATTTACGTGGTGTTTCCACAAAACTTTGCATTAGACAGTTTATCGCCATGAAAACGTTCAAAGAACCTATAAGTGTACCTTGCTGTCAAAGGCAATAAATAAATGTGTGCTAGTCAAGTCCAACTACAATAAGCACAATAACCCTGAACCAAGTGTAGAATAAATATAGTCAAGTAGTAATGCTTCCCCATTGTGTCAATGACCTGATGCATCATCATAAGCTGAACTGCCAGTCCAATTGTCACTATATGCTTTTTTTCTTTGCAAATAAAACTTACCACACTCACCAACTTTAACACTACTGAACAGCCTTTTAATACAGTTTGCACAACTCCTCAAATATTGTACAACTTCTGAAGCTCATTGCTGAATGGCTGAGTTTAACCTTCATAAAACCACGGCATATTCACGCCAGCATCTTTAAGGACTCATACAAAAGTTCTCCCTAGCTTCAAAACACAAGACTTTTGGGTGCATACCTTGCGTTTCAGACAGTTTCTTGTCAGACGGCGGCGCACAATTGCTACCATATTCTCCTGACAAACGACCAAAGAAATACGATATGCCCTCCCACGTCAAATATCCCGTAGCCTGAGGATTTAAACTCGTAGTTTTCTTTTTCCCGATCGATGGCTGATCTCCAGTAAAAACCTCTCTGGGAAAGAAGAAAGTAGCGCCGTTAAAAGAGCATCACTGTTCGCGCACACATACTGCAGCCTGCAAGACAACGCCAAGAAAAGACAGCTTTATACGCGGAATTTTCGCTCAGATACAATGTCTGCACGGAAGTACGCCTGTCTAAATCGACGGACAATAACAGTTTTTACACCAAGACATCCTTTACGCTTGATAAAGTACCATAGTACTTGTCCACATGGGCCAACATGAACGATTAGCATAAACTTCACGGCTAAAAATCAAGCTTAAATGTACCGTTTTGCCGGACGTGCTTTTAAATAACCATACATCAGATCATTTTTCTTTGCAAAGAATTCATCTGTCGCTATTTCGAGGCTGTTTCGCCGGAAAAAACATGAATTATTTCAAAACGCTTTTGAGTCTTCATAAATCGCCATTTTTTGAAACAGCAAATCTTTAAAGACTCCTGACACAGATTAGAGACTAACAGATGTCCGACTAAGTCTTCAAGGCTATGATTTTGCCGTAAGTGGCCGCCATTAACCTA
>JAODVM010096315.1:0-16476 GCA_025400095.1 Phenganax marumi | reverse complement strand
AATGTTCATAGACTAAAGGCCGCTAAGTTTATTTTGTTAGCTAATACGAAAGTTTGGTCGTTTTCTGTCCAATTTTATGAGCGTTGAAAAATCCACTATCAAGTGGATAGCACTATCCACCTTTCATACAACCGGCCCCAGGATCATTTTGAGTTCAAAACCACTCTAACGCTGTTGCCACCTTTTCAGTTTCTTGCTAGATGGAAGAATCATCTCATCGATGACAACATCTAGCGTTTTAATCTTTGTTTTGTTTCTCAGTCCAAGGGAGCAGGCGCTAAGAATGAGCGTGAAATGGTGAAACAATTGGAGAAGAACCACACTTTACTAAAGTTTGGTCAAGCGTTTCTGACGCCGGGCTTGGGAGACATGGCTTCGAGGTTGATGCTACGAAACAATGATAGAGGTAAGGTGCATATTCCCTTGAAAGTCAAGAAGGAGATGTACTATAAAGGAGAGGCAAACGGAATATATCTGAAGTATTGTAGAAAAGGAAAGGACAGAAAGATTTAAAGGACTCTGGTGTTGACCAGCGAACGGGTCCAAAGAGAAGAAGTTTAGATAATCTGTTACTGATTATTTAGCTCGAAAAATTCGTCAAGCAGCTGCTGCCAAGAAATAATCTGTCAAAGATGCACATTCCAGCTGGCTAAGAAAACAACACAAATGAAAACACGAACTTGTTGTGTGAAATCTAACAATAATGGGGCGGCCACCCTCAGAATGGGAATCGTACGATATAGGGACACAGCAAAAACTGTTAATTTTTCAAAAATCTGTATATAAAGTGGTATTTTTAGGGAACACATGCAAATAACATAAAACATAACTGCTGTTTGGTGCGATTAAATATAATACTTTTATGCTAAAATCGTAGATTTGTACAAAACAATAATAATCGCAAAATATCACTCCAAAGACGGATCTCGTGCACGCTAAGCATCCACAAGCAGATCTTTAACAAGACAATCTTTTCTTGCGATGCTCATACCACGAAAAAGAAATTTAGCAAGAAGGAAAATAGTTGGATTCTACAACGACGGTGATTTCGTGTTCTAAATACATTGGGAACACTATACAATAATTGCTGCAGATATCTTCAAGGAGTAAAAAGGAAACTCATTGTAAGCAACCTATATTAAATCAGTCATACAAATATTGCTTGGCAGCATATTGAAGATGAAATTGCCTTGTCATATTATACATTTTAAAATGTCTCCTAACCTAACTAAAATATTCCTTTAATTGTTGTGTAACCACTGTTTCAGGCTGTTTGACACTCCATCAAAATGGTGTTCGTTCGTGCGTTCTTTGGGTACAGCGCACGTTCTTGGGAATAGATGCGTCCCATCGATGCTCCGCATCGCCATTCTACAATCTTACTGTCATAGGATTATTATCATAAATTATGTTCTAAAAATGATAAAACTGACGCCTCGTAATGTTCAGAAGCTCTAGGTTGCCTTATACCATGACGTTCACTTGGATAAACCTGAAAAACAAAGAAGCAGAACTGTTTGTTGTATTCGCTTAAATTTCTTTGGCAAATAGCTACTCTGTTTATCATATAATATATCATATCTAAGCCAAAAGGCTATAGTCTAAGTTACACGTTAAAGAAAAAGAAAAAAAAATGAGAAACACACACAACGTTCAGCACAGTTTAAATGTAATGTCGTGAAAGAAACCCACCTGCAGTTGATATGGTTTACCAGCTTTAATGAGGCGATCTACTAGCAAACTCGTGTGGTGAAAATGGACGTTTTCGTCGATTAAGCCATGAACAATCAACAAACGATTTTCTCTTAGATGAAAAATCGAAATAACGTTAAAATGAAAAAAAAATACCCAGTCTACATCGTCCGATAATCAAATCAACGAGGCGTGCACAATATGCATGGCCTTTGTAACTTTCGAGTGAACTCTAATTATACGATCACTCCTCGACATATACGCTCTGTGCTACGCATTATTTCTCTCAGCCCAAAATTGTGGATATGCAGCTAGGGTTAAGCATATTGAAAAAATGTTCAGTAAAATTCTGCTCGTTGAAGGCTAGCCGAAAGCATGTAATAAATTAATTCTTCAACCAGAGAACGTTTCATTTTTTCAATAAAATAAAAAAACATCAACAGTACTTACTGGTCTGGGAATTCGGATGCATTATTTAGCACGGAGCTTCGTTGATAGGCCAGCGGATTATTTTGAGGTGTATTCATGTAACGTTCAGTATAACCAGTATCGTATGCTTCCCAATCAGTAACCGGAGCACCAGCTACAGCAAGCTGGACGACAAAAATAAAAACACAGAATATACCACAAAGATGATGGATTACAGGCATACATCCGACAATGATGGCCTCACCTTAAAAATATCTGGTCGTTGAATTAAACCTTGCAATGATAAATATCCTCCATACGACCAACCATGAATGGCTACGCGAGTGCTATCAATATAATTTGTTTGTTTTGCAATATGTTGTAACGCTTCAACCTGGTCTTCAATCTCAACACAACCCTAGAAATAAGAAAAAGAAACGTTTTGTCAACAACGAATGTACCATTACCAAAAAGAAACAATTATTTTGAAGAACAGTGTCATCTTACAACTCAAAATATGAATTAGACACAAGACGATTAATGTTTGAAATTGTTGTTTCATAATGTTTGAAATTGTAAAGTTACACCGCCTGATGCTGAATTGAAATAACCTTTACATTTTCAAACATTCGTCTTGTCTAATGTATAATTTAAATTGTAAAATGACACTATTTTTCGGCATTTGTTTCCCTTTGTAATTTATCGAAGTATCGGCTGAACTAGGCTAAACTAGTAAACTAAACTAGTGAACAAACTAGTAAACAAACTAGTGAACTACTAAACTAGACTAAGAACTATCATTTCCAAATTGTTATCTCTGGAGTTATGGTGCAGCTCAGCTCTCGCAATTACTACAGAAGGAAGCGAGAATACATGGAAAAAACCTAAAAAGCTCTCGTTTCACCGGTTATTGAGAAAAGAAAACTCCAGATACCACGAAAGTAAAAAACACTGGTGACTATAGTGTAGACCACTCTCAAATGAACAACAAACAAAACTAACCAAATTGTTTTTGAGATGACGTTCAAACTCCTTCCCCCGATGAAACGAACCACGACAATCAAACGCCAAAACGATATAGCCCAACATGGCCAACGTTTGAAGACGTAAAAATTGAACGCCTTTATGGCAATTAGTTACAATCTAGAAGCGAAAGACTATAAGTTATAAGTTGACTGAAAAACAAGACTGTTGCCGTCTAAAAAAAGACTCCGATTTGCAATACCTGTACTGCTGGTCCACCGTAAACAAACAAAACAGTTGGATATTTTTTACTGGAATCAAACTTCGGTGGTTTGAATATTAAGCCATAAATATCATGACCTGTAAAATATTTTGTAAAGAACACGTGAATAAAACAAAGTAAAGAAGAGCATTTTACTGGCAGACAAATTAATATACCGTGCGTTGGACTTTTTAAACTAAGCAGGTCAGGACAAAGTGTTTCATTCAATTGTCCTATATTAAACAGAAATTGCAAAAGGTAAATATAGAATAAAGAGCCAGTCGTGATGAGTTTAACGCAAATACAATAAGTCTGAGTTTTCAACAGAAGAGTGCTTATTCACCTGGGGCACGAATATGATAACAAGGTCTCGCAGAAATGACTGATCCTTTTTCACATGAATTATGCTCGATTTGGTAGACAGTGACTGCTGGTAAATCTTTCACTGATGAATACACGCTCACAAATAAACTACAATCCTGTAACGATAAATTTTCAGTATATATATTCTACTACAATACTATTCGAAGGTCCGCAGAGTTTCTTGGGAAGCTGGGGAGAGTTGAGCTTGAACTACAGAGAGGAATAAATTTCATATCTTTACAGCACCTCATTCATAGTAACACTATGAGAGAAGCCAAGCTGGGTAAGCCGTACAACGTCTTGTGAACGATCGACATATGATGCTACATACCTAAGTCAATGCAGTAAAATGCGTTACACAATGTATGCTATATATCTTATATAACAACAGCATCAGTTAATCACTGGAGGTTGCCCACCTACTATTTCGAGTTCACTTACAAGTGTTGCTCCACAGGAGAGTCTTTAGTCCCCATAAAGTAAACAATACTCCTAGTTTCATCCAGCCAGATCTATGAACACAACATTTAATCACTGTTGCGATCAAATAAAAACGTTGCATACATACTTGCTAATAGAAAACAGTATTTGTGTTCATCATAACTGAATGGTAAAATCACAAGGCAGACTCTAGTCTACTTTTGACTGAAATGCTACATACACACAATCTAAAGTTTCTCACCTTACTACCATCAACTTCCCAATTCCCAAAAGTGAACTGGAAATATTTCGCTTCATGTTGAGTGACCATATCATGAATATTTATCCCTTGACTACAATCAGAGTGTACCAAGTATAGATGACGAAATCCCGATGTTTCACTAGCCCAAATAAATGTCACCGTAGGAGATTCATTTTCAGATTGTGGGAAGAAATGAATTATATCACAGACCTAAACAAAGCAAAGAATCAGTAAAAGAGCACAAATCTAGGCCAATGTATACAATATTTTCAAACATACATACATTTATCCAGACATCCGAGGTCTCATCAATGAGGATTTTTATAGTCTCATTGGAATCTGCGTTATCATAGTCCATACTGTTCTCAGACTTTGTCGGAACAAACAAGGACACAGGAATTAAAATGAGAACCAGTTTCTGTTGAGACCTGTCCAACAGCTGTGCCCAAATGCTAAAACAAAAAATATGGCAGATTGTATGATGATAGGAGTATGTTGCACTTAATTTTGCTTCAGGTAATGACTCAAGGGAATACAACTCAGTCTAACAGTACCTTCTACCATCAGGTAACCAACCACAACGAACAATATATTCCAGCCAGGGGAATACTTCATGTAAAGACACTTTTAACTCGTAGTGAGTTGTCTCTGCGGAGAACTAAAGAAGAGTACAAACTAAAATAAAGTCACTTTCTGCTTTGAGAGCAAAACAGAGTGTCAACTTTGCCATGACACTTTACTTGTCTAATGCCAAGTACATTTTTGCATATGCTCGATTACCTCACCGGAGTCTTCAACAGAGAAATCAACCAATTTTAAACACGACACAGCATTTTGCGTCCCTTGAGAACAAACAAAATTCAAGTTAGCTGATTGGTTATTTCTTGTCCACAAATCAATGAATGAGAGAAAGTGTTGTTGTGAATATTTTGACAGCATAACTACAATGCTAACCTGCTCTGGGATATCTGTATGATTCTGCAACAGGAGGAGACGTTGCCTCAACACTTGGGGTCATTGTCAAAACTTCCACTTCACCTTCATCAACCTAGAAACGGCATCCAAACTTATCAACAATCGAGCGACACTCTTGTTTAAGAAAAGGCTTTGTCTACCTCTTCATATAAAATACAAAATTTGCTATCTTTTTCTGCCTTGGGTTTCCACCAGTAACCAGTGTATCTGTCAAATTCCTCTTGTACAACAAATGAAGGCACTCCAGCAGAGATTGCCTCATCAACAGGGCTACTTTGAGGAAGGCCAGAGCTTGTCCACGTCAAGCGTTTTTCTCGACCAGTCGACACGTTACTCACCCATACATCGTTGTGGTGAATAAACGCAATAATATTAGGATTTGAAGGGGATAATTTGGGATCCATTCGGGATTCTTTGGTTTGTGTTGTGACTTCCCCAGGAACAAGGGGAACATTGGAGTCCCCTGGATTCTGATAAACATCACAAAATGAAAGTTATTTTTATTTCAGATCAAAAATTGTCCTTTGTGTGCTCTCATACATATGTATGATGTAAACTATAATCTTGCTAGAAAATGTGAAAATCATGTTGCATAATATTATAAAAGAGAGTGCAGAGTGCAGAACCAAAAAATATCTTGAAAATTTAGTATATAGTAGTAACCCTGACACTTCATAGGACACCAACATTTTTTAAAAATTCTTGGGGCACATACCTCTGGAATAAACTAGAGCTACGACTCAGTAAAACAGTCACAAAAATATATTTCCAGCATGGAAATTGATCTATGCGTTGTCACCAACCCATACACCCACCTCCCTTGGGGCAGCCGGGCAAACCTACGTACGTCCCTAAGGGTCACTTGTACTTACCGATGGTAATACATGGTCTTTACACATGTATAAACTGCTACAAGCCGGAAAGAGAATACTTCTTGAGTTCTTATCATATTCGTATGATGTTATTCCAAAACTACCCATTCTTTTTCTCTCTCTCAGTAACTGCTCCTCTCTTGAAAAGCCTTGAAATGGTCTTAAACTGTCCAAATCCAGCAACAAATGCCATGTAGCTGTAGGAACTATAGCAGTTTGGTCGAACTCGCATTTTAAATCCACATAAAACAACGTATACTCTCTACGTGTCTCAGGTAAGGCCAGAAAGTATAACTTTATATCGCTAAACGTGAAATTATTTGGTGTACGACTTGATTGTCTGCCAGCGAGACTTCGAGTTGTTTTCACCGCCGCCAACAGCTCCGACCAGTTTCGTTTTTCTCTTGTACCGTTCAACATTGCGAAATGATTTACGGTAGATTAAAACCACGCCGTTATTTCCGCGACAGTTTGTCAAAAACAAAAAATATTTCTGTCATTGCGAAATAACGCCAAGTTTCCACCATATTTTGTTCCAAACAACACCAGCACCTCCCCCCCAAAAAAATCTCCAGAACATTAACCCCCTGGAAACTATTTTTGGTAATTTTTAAGTGGGGTGTGTGGGGGGGGCTAAATATAGGAAATACAGTATCTCTGAAAAGAAAGCTGAAATTCAGATTTAGACTTGCCACACATCCACTTTCAACTCCTAGAAAAGTCGTCCAACACCAGGGAAAGGCACACAAAGGAATAATGTAGGGGAGGGGCAGGGGGAGAGGAAAGCAATAAGCGAATGAAGTGTGAAGTTCTGTTGCAAACTTGCTCCCCGTTTTCTGCCTTGTGTCTCTCCCCTGTGAGGATTTCCAAGAGTCGACTTGTACCAGATTTGGTAATTATAACGAACCTCTGAACATTCTTCAACACAAAATCCTATTTACAATGTTACACTAGTGGTACGATTTGGACAGTTGTAATAATAATAATCAAGTTTATTTACAGAGGGTGACACTTAAGAGTAAACAATACACTGACAAACCAGTGGCCCTAATATTGCTGGTTATATGCAAATTACTCTCTAAACTCTAAAACAGCTAATCAAGAACTCTAAAAATATTGCTGCCATACTGCCACTATATTAACAACATGGTCCAGCACTTTGCTCACTAGGCATTCGCAACGAAGCGCTCATTTCATCGGGTATGCTAGTTTCCTGAAACAAAATCATTCACATGGCATCAGATGGTGCAAATGAATTGTCACTCCATAGGCCAAGGTCACTGTATCTTACTTTGCTATCTTTTAGTTCTTTAATTAAACCTGCTAAACACTTGAATGCCTTCAAAAAGAAACATGATTAGGCATGTTATGACATATATATATAAACCTAGTGTGGTAATTTTCACTGCGTAATAGCTAGTCCTGCCACGTGTCAGTACAATGCAAGTACTTTTCAGTGTTTCTTTTTCTCACATTCACCTTTTCAACTCCCTGACCAGTTTTCGCACTTGTTTCAAAGAACTTTAAATTATTATTCTGTGCCACCTAGAAAAAAGCAACAGAGGCATTTTGATAATAGTTGGGGCATAGACATAGTTTTAACAGTATCATGCAACAGTTTTACCATTTCTCCTCGAGCTTTTGATATTGCTCTCCGATCCTCAACATCTGCTTTGTTTCCAACCAATACTACACACACATCCGAACTCGCATTCTGAATAAACAGGGTGACAACACATGAACCAATCTAGCAGTTAACTAATGGTGATAATAAAGAATAATAGTTCATCAATACTCACATCATCAATGTTTCGCAACCAAGAATTAACGTGACTGAATGATTCCTGGACAGTAACATCGTACACCAATAACACACCCTGTTCAAATATGAAATAACAGTGATAAACAAGAAATGCCAATCTGAGAATGCATTAGAACACTTGCTATGAAGTGATATGTACCATAGCACCTCTGTAATATGCACTCGTCAAAGTTCGGAACCTTTCCTGACCAGCAGTGTCCCTTCAATTAAATGCAAATTGCAACATTAGAGCATGAGAATAATAACTAGAAATTCTTGAAAACAAAATGAAGGGAATCATACCAAATTTGCATCCTAACTTTAAGATCATCAACTTCTAACATTGTTGTTCTACAATCAATACCTGAAAGATTACAGGCATTGATTGATCTTATTGCAATACGCAAGCTGTTGCAAGTCTCTGAGCACAAGAACTGAGCAGTGAGACTTGAGATTGACATAAATCAAAGACAAGGCCAGGTCTGGGGTACAGAAACGGTGACAAAGAAAAGAGAGAAATGGACTTTTTACTGAGAAACACAAGGACGCAGGCTATATAGTCACTGATTATATAAAATCAATTTATGGCGCGCGTAGCCATTCTAAGTTGCTACATTCGAAAGTATCAAATTCTAGTTTCGATGTTCCAGAAATGTAACAAACTTACCTATCGTGGAAACGTAAGCTTCTGTAAATATATTTTCCGTATAACGATATATTAGACATGTTTTTCCTACACCACTGTCTCCTAGGACTAGGATTTTAAAAGTAGAATCATACTCTTGATTTGCAGTCATTGCTACCTCCAAGAGAGAAAGTCGTTGTCCACAAACAGATGTGACCAGTCATGAGATGACACCATTGAGACCACTTACTTCCGCATAGCACTCGGCAACAGGGGTCAGCACCTTTGCTTGCCAGTCTATCTTGCCTAGAAAACAAGTTCCTTGAAGAGGAGACGATTCTTATTGAATCTTCGGGAAGAAAATTTTGGATGGAGCTGTCACGTATGAATGAAGTTAGTTTAATTTTCCACCCCTACCAAATCTCTCGAAAGAACAAGATAGAACTAATTAAGATATCCAGTGTATGATGTCAAAAGAGAAGCTATCATTTCATTCTAAGACTTTTTATTCAACTCATGATTTACACGCCATGTTTAACCAAAATACCCTCGATTGTTTGATAATCTTTCATCATTTTTTCAGCAGCAGAGAAAATTGTCGATCTTATTTCCTCGTCAACTTCCTGCTTTCTTTCTACGACAATCTCTGAGACACTTACGGCGGCGGCTTCAAGAAGAGATTTCATCGTGGACAAAACTAAAAGAAAAACCATAAGTCAAAACTTCGATCTTAAGCTACCATTGGATTAGATTATAGCTTTATCGTTCCAAACGAAAATGATGTATAAGCCTGCATGAACATGAACAAAAAGACAACAGAAGGATTTGGCCACGTTTCTGATTGTCTGTCATGCTGTCACTATCAATATCAATAGACGATTTATGTCCTACCACTTTGGTCATATTTTCCAGCAATATACTTGAACTTCAGCAATAAGCCCTCAACACTTGTAATGGCTTTTTCAATAGCTACCGAGGTGGACGAATTGTAAAAACCGATGAATGATAATGAGGATTTGATTGCAAGTTCTTCGATGTCTTGCGCTGCTTGATCCACGTCTTAAATAACCAAACATGTAAAGAAAAGTGTTACTACAGTTTCCTCTAGCTACTCTACGATCCCTCCTCCAGGAACGCTGCACAACTAGGAGCAAATCAAGTGATAGAAGTCTTCAGTATGTTACAAGACTTACTTCCTTTAAAATTAGCTCTTCTGAATAATTCTTTCAAGCGCAATGCAAAGAAATCCATGATCTTCTTGTATTCGTGGATGCTGGTCGTAACAGTTTCTTTCATCGCATTGTTTACCTCCACTGAAGCAGCAGCAAGAGCTTCTGTCACGTCGTAAGAGACAGCATCATCACGACGAACGGGCGCATCATCTGAACAAAAAACCAAGAATCATAATTACAGGAAAACTAGAACATGTCCAACTGGGAATATACAATTTAGACCCACCAATTTAGACCCAATTTAGACACAATTTAGATCTATACAATTTAGACGCACCAATTTAGACCCAATTTAGACGCAATTTAGACCCAATTTAGATCTATACAATTTAGACCCACCAATTTAGACGCAATTTAGACCCAATTTAGACCCAATTTAGATCTATACAATTTAGACGCACCAATTTAGACCCAATCTAGACCCAATTTAAACCCAACCTAAATCTATACAATTTAGACCCAATTTAGATCTATACAATTTAGACCCAATTTAGATCTATACAATTTAGACCCACGTCTTGTTAAGTATCCTTTCATTTCGAGTTGGTTTTTTCTTAACGAAAATGATCGTCAGCTTAAAGTAGAAAAAAGAAACGAAAGCAAACCTATGGATCTCTTGTTCAAAACTTTCCGTAAAATCTTCAACGCTTCTTCTTTCACTTCGTCGTGTTGAACATCTGCATTAGACACTGCTTGTGAGATCGACGAACGGATTTTCTTCCCAGCCAACAAGACTGCCGCTTCAATATTCTTTGCAACAGTTTCAGCCAAAGCTCGAGATTCACTTTGCAAATCTTAACAAAAATATGTTCTGTTGAAAATTTTCATGCTGGTTAGCTTTAAAGCCAGGTATCTACCGTATATCCAACGCCGAAGCTCTACAATGTATTGTCAGTCATCGATGAAGAAGAAAAGGACTGCCAACAGACGAAAGATTGAACTCGCCAATGACCACCAGCGATGGAGTGAGTAAAACATCGCGATGACACGAGAGACATGTTCCATTTTAGCATGCATTGTAGTTTCTTCACAATGAAAGCACCTACCTTCAATAGCTCTTCGTTTTCGAGTTGCCGCCTCAAACATTCCTCTTACATCGTCTATCGTTGTAGCGACTGTGGAGTCGAGCATCTTTTGAGTCTCTCTCAGCGCAGTAAGCACTGTATCTTGAACCTATATAGCAATCGAAGCAGGTCTGTACAGTTTCACATGCATAGAAAATATTACTTTATGTATAGTTTGGCTAGCTCAGATCCACCATGATTCATCCCCGAGATTATATCATATCACTAATTTGATCCTCAATGGATGATTTCAGCTATCGGCTGAATATTGATCTGGACAAGAAGAAAGCAGCTTAAAATAGCATCCTAAAATACATAAAATTACAAAGTTTGGTTGTGAAATGTTTTAAAATGCGGAAAATCGAAGTTTGCAAATTATTTAGATTGTTGTATTGCGCGCGTTGAAGTTTTCACTACTTTCGGCTCAAAAATGGTTGTCATTTCCACACGCAGTACAAAAATATAAATGATAATTTGCAAACTTCGCAGGGCTATATTTTCCGCATTATACAACATTTCAACAATCAAACTTTGTAGTTTTGCTGATTTCACGATGCTCCTTTGAGCTGTGATGTGGGATTTCGTTCTTCTTGTCCAAATCATTATTTAGTCCACAACTGGAATCATGTATTGAGGGGACAAAAATTTAGAACGGCGGAGTCATTGATCAAGTCAGTACCCTCACAAACATTGTACTACCTTGTTATGAATATCACGGATAGCAAAAGCAAAGACGAACACCGCAGACTGAATATCGTTGCATATCGAAGCATCGACTGACGCAGGCAAACGATCTTCACAAGGAGCGTCAGCTGTCCAAGACAAGCATGGAAACAGCAATGCCACGACCAAAAGCGCTAGAAACATCCTAAAGACCAAGCCATTATAACCATTAGCTTCAACTCAAGCTATAGGAATGGGTTAAAACACAGCATTACCTTGCTTTATACAGAGGCAGCGAATTAGCTACAATCCAATAATTTTCTTCTGTACATTCACACTTCCTTAAGAATCACTAACAATCCGAGCGTCAAAACTACTTATCTTTTACTTATATTTTACCAATATATTTGTTTAGCTGCTCGGAAAATGAGACAGACATTGGCTAACGAATATCGAAAGTAATAGAATACATGTTTTCAATTTACACATAAGAAATAGCAATTTAAAGCAGAATTTTTGAAAAGCATACTTTGCCAACTTTACTGTATTATACGTAGAACTGTACAGCATCATACTCTATTCTTATCTACACAATCAAAAATGTCTACGAATTGTCTCCTACAGCACCAAGAGTTCAAATTGTGAATGATTTCCAGAAGTAATACGTATTATGGTTTAATGATTAGACAGCGAAAATCAATAATTAAACTAAACAAACAATTGAAATGAATGGATTTTGAATGCGAAGTTGTCGACACAAATTAATAGTACTTTTTCATGAAATCTAGATGAAATGAAAGCCAAATTCTCGATGCATTATGAACGTTAAAAGAAATTGCAGAAAATGTAAGAGGCAGGTATCATTGCACGGACAGGAACTCAACTGTATCGTTACAATCAATTCGGCAAGGATCCATATCATGGTATCTGTTGTCTGAATTGATCAAGAAGGTACATAGGAACGTGTTCTTCAGCAACCTGTAAAAACATGAACGTTAATGTTGTCACATGCCAGAGAGAGTGTGTCTTAGCCGTATAGAAATACTGTACCTCCGGAAGATATGATTTTACTATACCTTTCTCGAGAGCTTGCTGTAATGTAAGAAGTCTTCGAAGAAAGCCAGGGCATTCACAACTTCGTCAGGAAATTCCGTGGCTTTTCCACTGGGGAAAGAAAAGAATCGTGAAACTGCATTCCCACACGTAAATCTCCAAACACGTAGCTACGTCTAAGATGTAGTTCATTCTATTTTCATTACTACAACATAATCTCGTCTTAATGTGAGTCATTTTCTCACCTCGATGCAGTGGAATCGACACAAGATCTGATATATTGACCCAGACAAGCCAAGAATTGATGCGTGGTTTCCACGTGGTATTGCTTCAACGTTGTGATTATGCCAACAACAAATGGAGCACAGTCCACTGCATCACCTGGCTTTCGTGAAACCATGCCAGCTAAAACACAAGAACGAATACAGAACAGAATGAAATCTGTGCACAGAAGTAATGCAAAAAGTACAAGTACAGTTCGATGTTAAATTAGAACAATAAATAATAGTAAATTAGATAATAAACTAGATAATAATAAATTAGAATAATAAGATTGTTCACCAACGTACATAGTTGCTTCACGTATACCAGTTTAGGTAACTGAGAGATTACACATAAAGCAGAAAGCAATGGAAGAAACCCAGTTCTTTGTGTCGTAATGTAGATCTTTTTTAAAGGATCGTGGATGCCAGCAGACTCCAGATATGTAGAGAGCTCAGACATCAGTGGGCTCTCTTCACTTGGGTAAGGTTTATTCGGATCCTGATAATGCGCTTCGATATCTTTAATGAGGGACCTGGAACACAGCGCACCGTTGAGTGCAATGATTTAGAGTGGAATTGAAAGGCATAGGGAAATATACACACTTACTGATTCAGTGTGTTCAAAGTGCTTTCAAAATGCTTCGAATCAAATTTACAGGAAAAGTTCAACTCATTCGCAATTTGTCTTCGAAGCAATTGCATTTGGCCAACCTGGATAAAAGAACAAGAAGAATAAAGTCAAATTTTTATATAATTTAAGTAGATAACTGAGAATAGGCAAGAAGGATGAGCACTTTTTCAATATATACCTTCATTATTCTGTCAAGAAACTGAGGCCAAAGTTTCACACACTTTTGACAAGCTTGCGTATAAACTTTTGAAGGACTTACTAAAAACCATAAACGTACATGTTTGTTTTCTGAAATTTCGCCATGAATAGCTCAACGAATAGCAAGTCATGTGAACATTATTGTTTTTAGAATCATCTTCACACTTCTCGTACCTACGACTTTTTTCACGGGCGTTAATACTGAGGCCAGATTTTCCAGAACACCTCGAAATAGTTGCTCTTTTTTCAAAGAAAACTGAACAATCTTTACAAACATCTAAAAGAAAAATTTTACAAAAGTGAAACAGTAAATTCTTTGTTTGTTTGTTTATCAAGGTAGCACTTCTGTCTTAAAATCACCCTTCTTATTTGGAAGTTTAACAATTATATACTACAAACTTGCAATTCCTTGACAATCATGAACGAGAGAAGTTTATCAAGCCCCGTCAGACCAAAAGAGTCAACGCTGTTTTGTAATTCACGGAACAACAACAAGTTGACCATTTCTTCCTTCGTTCTGTAGTCAAACCAAGCTCCACTTTCCTCAATGTAGCACGTTGACCTGCCAAGTGACGAGAAAAAGAGTTGGGGAATAATGTTTTTCCATACCGTCCTTCTTAGGCCACAGCATCGATCTTGATTGTATTCAGTTAGTAAATCGTATTCGCTTACTTTGGATCAGTAATCCTTAATATCTCCCTGGCTAGTCGTCCAATGAAATTCACGGATTCATCCACAGGTGAAAATATTGGAATTGGGATGGTTGTTGATTGGTAGATGGACTGCCAATCATAAACCTGATGAAAAATAAATGGGAGGTGCAGGAGCTAGTGCAAGTGCTTTTATTTAGTAGTACTGTATGTTAGATTTCTGGGGTCGGTTGTTCGAAGGGTAGATAGCACTATCCATTGCATAGTGAGTTTTTCAACATTCATAAAATTGGACAAAACATATCGAAATTTCCATTTTGGTCAACAATGTAAACACTAGAGACTTTAATCTATTGTTACAAGTCGTAATATTATGTTATAACAATCAATGGGAAATTTTACGAAGGCTACAAAAAATTACTATCCAGTGGATAGCGCTATCCACCTTTCGAACAACCGGCCCCTGCCTTGTTCAACCCAGATACCAACCTAAAATGGAGTCGTCCAATCGTTAAACTTTTTATGTCTTCGCCTTTGTCTGATGGAAATCTGAAAAAAAGTAGAATATGAAGACATTGACGGATGTTTGCAATTTTTATTGTCTTCTTGTGAAACTTAATTTTGTTTTTGGTTGAACACAGTTTATTTGCAAACTGTATGGCCATGACTATAACGTTTATTAGACAAACAAGAAACTTTGTTTCTGTCGCAGGCTCACAGTCACATTACATATCTGATCGTTGTCTTAGAGAAATGGATCTTAATTACTTCAGTCCCCATGCAGAGCAGAGTCAGCAGACTGCACTGCTAACACGCACTCCGCATACGTATTACAACATTAAGTGTCTTATTTCTGTTTGACATGGAACTTTTATGATATTTATTTTGTTCTGTTGATTACCTGACTGGGTGATAATCACGTTTGCATCTGTCAGCAGTTGACTGTTCAATAGTAATCTTACTACATGGGAATTCAGCCTGAGAACAAAAACAACAGAAGAGGGAACTGCAGTAATACTTATTTGATTATTGACTGTGTTGGCGTCACACTGAACTGTCAACATAAACATTTGTATAGAAGTAGAAGCGTGAAAAAGCCGAAGCACAATACGGTGGACTCCTTTGGATGATCAATCATATGTTTACCTTCACTGCGTACAAGTGTACTTTGTAACTGAGCACTTCTTCGTAAGATTCCTGGCGTATGCAAATGAAGACAAACATTTTGCTCGCATATAGAGAATATGTGATAAACTAGAATTAATAATTGCGGCAAAGAAATATGTATTGAAGTATCAGGTTCTAAGGGAAGCAGTATGTGATCTGACTAGCTATCTCCCCTTGGATATTGAACTACTTCATGTGCTTAACGCTTTTCATGTCCTACGCAACGCTCACCGTTATTTTTAAACATAATTTTAAAATCTTTGAATCTGGTGGGGGGCCCGGGGTTCACCCCTTTATCCGGGCCTGCTTTGAGTATTTTGCACGGTTGCAATAGGGTAATGGCGCTAATTTGCGTCTAGATAGTTTCAAATTTTAAACTTGAAGATATGATAGAAGTTCAGCGTTTGACAAAATCTTTATTTCGCTCGATGTTAAAGCCGTGGAACTGATCAGCGTCTCACGTATTTTGAGCCTACATGCCCCGCATCTTCTAAAACTGTCAGATCAAATCTTCATGTAATTCAACTATCGGCAACTACATAATTATTGTATTCATTTTAAAAGTTCATTTGCGTTGTTCAAGGAATTAATTAATTAGATTTCTATTTTGAACTTATCCACTGTTTCGAGGTGTGCTTCGAGCAACCGGCCTCTATAGTTTACGTAGTCAAATGTTTGATAAAATAATGGGTGAATGTTGATGAAAGTTTGCAGTCGTGCTTCAAGGCGTTCATGCATCATCATATTTTGGGACTCGACTTATAAAGCAACGCTTTTGTTTTTCCTGAGTTAGCCTAATTTACTCGTAATACCTTGAATTTGATAAAGCAATCCGTTTCTGGAGCGTTTTCAAGAGTTACTGTAATCTATACAAACACAATTGTAGCTGTATACAGTATATACGTATATACA
>JAODVM010096204.1:0-16481 GCA_025400095.1 Phenganax marumi | reverse complement strand
GGAGAAAGTCTAGCGACCCCTCAGACCATCAAAGGAGGACTAAAACTCGCTCTAGCCGTCATGGTGGGTTCGTTCCTCGTTAACATGATGAAAGAAAAACAACAAAACGAACAAAAGAAACCATAAACTAAAAAACTTATGGAAGAAATGAATAACTCAGATCAAACTAAAAAAGTAGTAGAAGATAAATTAGAGTCACCTCACGATCCAAATACACGTCTTATGAACGAACATGAAATACGAGGAGGTGTTTCCATGATCACCCAAAGAGAATCGGTGGCTAATCATAAGTATCTACAAAAAATAAACAACTCAGTATTTGATAAAACGATGGAGGACGTAAAATTAAAAAACGTGATTCATGCTACAAAAAAGATCTATGATTTAGTCCTTCTCCTCGAGAAGACGTCTAAGAAGGTAGATGAACTATATGAAACAATGAAAAACATAAAGAAAACGCTTATCAACAATGATTCAAACTCGATGCTTTCATTAGAATTAGTAAACATTTCTTTAGCAGCGTTGAGAGTCCAAAAAATGATCGATGTGACACAAGAACCAGTCCAAAAAGTAAAGGAACTACTCAAAGACGTAAACTAAAAAAAAAAAAATATAATTCTTAAAATCAAGAAAAAAAAAACGATTTTAGGAATTATATTTTATAAAAGTTGAGGAAGACATGAAGATCACTCCTTTACTTGTTCTATTGATTTTAACACTCTCATCGACTCTCTCCAAGGTGTCCAAGTGGACAGCATCCCAATGAAGGAGAACTTAAGAAAGTTAATTCAAGAATTGCAGGAACATCTTCACCAGCTGGACGATTTTGAAATAAATTATGATTTAATATGGAAGAATAAAAAACTCCATCTCAGCATCAATAAGATTAAAGGACCAAACGTTGTGGTCTTAAATAAATGGCTTCCATGATCGTAGGAGGACTTTTCAACGCATTTGCATTTGCAGGTGCAGGATTTTTATTTTCGAAGCTAAACCATTCTGGATATGAAGCAGAAATGAATCGACATAATTTAGCTATGGAACAACTCGCTAAAGATAAAGAAGCATGGTATGAAAAAGAAATAGCAAGAAAAAATAAAGAAGCACGTTTACGTCAAGAACTAAGCGATGCTAATAAAGACATGTTCATGACCAATAAAAACTTAGCTTTACTGAAAAAAAACCTCGATGTTGTCAAAACTCAGCGAGCGTTAGAGCCAAAACTAGAAGACTACTATACACCAAGTCAAGAAATGCAAAAGTATCAAACTTTATTTACGAGTGTGTTAGGAACAGTAAGTGGACTTCTCGTTGGAAAAATAATTTAAACCTCAACTAGAAAAATGTATAACTCTTAAAAGATATACATTTTTTTTTATATTAATGTGGTAAAACATCATGATTTAACAAAAAAGTGATTTTTTTTTAAAAAGAAAAAAAGTATTTAATAAAAGAATGAATGGTAAGCTAGACCATAAAACAATTGTTCTATTTGTTAACCAAATTTTAAACACAAACTTTAAAACAAAAAAAGAGATGTTATCCTACATTGATGAACAGAAAAAAGAGATCAAAAAAGAGATCCAACAAAACGAGTTCCTACTCGCTTTCGAAAAAAGAAAGTTAAAAAGCAGCAACCCTTTTTTAAAAAAATTAAAGCAGCATGAAGGTGTGGTGCAACATAAAAAAAATTTACAAGATAAAATCAATAACTTAAAACAAAGACGAAAACAGGAAATCTTTAAGTTGAAAAAATTTATAAGAAAAGGCAATATTATAGATTTTCTAAAACCAAGCATCACCCCACTCAAGAATAAGCAGCTTAACATTAAAATGGTAAAAACTGCATTAGATGGTAGAGTTGTTGATTATTTAATAGAACAAAATAAAAAAGATGTTGATATTTTTAACTTCTTATCAAATGCTCGACGAAAAGCAGTCCATTTTATTAAGGAAGAGCTTAAAGGAAACAAAGTTCAACTTGTGTTTGTTTGTGTCATGATAAAATTAGATCCTGCCACAGGAGAGGTTTTAGAGAGGGGTCTTACTTACTTTAGAAGCAAACAAGTTCTAATCCTAGAAGGAAGCGATGTTGAGGATGAGATTAATAAAATGATAGAAAAGATGATAAACTCTTTAGCTGAGTATCAAAAAGTAGGGTCTGGATGGGTCCTCGAAGAAATAAGAGGACTAGAGATAAAATCCACAAAATCTGACTCTATCCAAGGTACCTCTTTTGTGAAGACAACAAAATGGTTAGCAGATAAAAAAGCTATCGTTAACCCCATCAATGAAGACGATGAATGTTTTAAATGGGCGGTTATCATCGCTGTTTATGGAAATAATGATAAGAAGAATCCAAATAGAATAACAAAATTTGTAAGAGAGAAGGTAAAAGAATTCAACTGGAAAGATATTTCTTTTCCTACTCCCTTGTCAGATATTAAGAAGTTTGAGAAGAACAATCATTTTAGAGTGAATGTGTATGGTCATGATCAAAAAAGTATATTTCCTCTTAGAATATCTAGTAAAAAAGAGGGAGAGACTATTCATCTATTATTACTAAAAAACCAACACTACACCGTTATTAAAAACATGAGTCGACTTTTAAGTTCTCAAGTTACAAAAAGTCATGGAAAACTTTTTTTCTGTGATCGTTGTTTGTGTCATTTTGGAAAAGAAGAGACTCTACAAAAACATATGATTTATTGTTCTAAAGAAGAGCCTGTAGCCATCAAGTTTCCAAAAGAGGGAGAGTATATAGAATTTAAGAATTATAAACATCAAACCAAGATACCCTTTGTCATCTATGCAGACTTTGAATGCTATACTAGTTCGATCAACGAACAAAAAGGAAAAGCCACCCAACTTTATCAAAAACATCTTCCAAGTGGGTTTGGAATTTACCTTAAATCTTTTGATGAGACTTTGTTCCCATCCAAACTCATCACACACGTCGATGATGGAAGAAATGTAGCTCGAGTGTTTATGGAGGAGCTTGAAAAGATCATAAAAATGCTTTATCATAAGTTTAAATTTCCAAAAAAGATCGTCCTTACTGCGAGTGACTTAGACGATTTTAAAATGGCAAAAACATGTTATGTTTGTGGTAAAGACTTTGACTCTGAAAAAGAAAAAGTAAAGGATCACTGCCACTATTCTGGAAAATATCGAGGAGCTGCTCATAGTAATTGTAACCTCCTTTTAGAAAAGCCGAATTTCATCCCAATATTTATCCATAATCTACAAAACTATGATGCACATATTTTTTTAAAAGAAATGAGTTGTGTTTCTGAAGGTGATATTCAATGCATCGCAAAAAATGATGAAAAGTTTATAACTTTTTCTAAAGAAGTCGTTGTCGATACATTTATTGACTCCAAGAAGAAAAAACATAAAGTGAAGAGAAAATTAAAGTTTTTAGACTCTTTTAAATTTTTACCAACTAGTTTAAGTACTTTAGTGAGTAACTTAGAAAAATTCCCATGTTTAGACTCTTTCTTTAAAAATCCAGAACAAAACAAGCTACTCAGAAGAAAAGGAGTTTTCCCTTATGATTATTTAGATAAAAAGGAGAAACTCGAAAAAAATAAACTCCCAAGTCGAGAACAGTTCTACTCACAATTAAATGAAGAGCATATTTCTGAAGAAAACTATGCTCACGCTAAAAAGGTTTGGGAGACGTTTGGTATATCTTCTTTAAGAGAATATCAAGATCTTTATCAAAAAACAGATGTTTTATTATTAGCAGATGTGTTTGAGTCGTATAGAATTGTTTGCTTTGAACATAATGGGTTGGACCCTGCATGGTATTGCACCTCTCCTGGTCTCTCATGGGATGCTCTCTTAAAATTAACAAAAGTTCAATTAGAATTACTTCACGATCCGGATATGCATCTTATGATCGAACATGGAATACGAGGAGGAGTCTCTATCATCGTTCAAAGAAAATCCGTCGCTAATCATATCTATCTACAAATAAGAAACAAAATCACTGGAGAGGTTCTCTCTTTTTACGACCCCAACCAACCAAGTCGATATATTATTTATCTAGACGCAAATAATCTTTATGGATGGGCAATGTGTCAAAAACTACCCACGCATGGTTTTAAATGGATGAAAAAAACTGAGCTCCTTCATTGGGAAGACACACCGTGTGTTTTAGAAGTGGACTTGGAATATCCAGAACATCTACACAAGCTTCATCATGATCTTCCACTGGCTCCGGAAAATAATGATAAAAAACTTTTATCAACGCTTTATCCAAAAAAAAACTACATCCTCCACCACGAGGCACTAAAATACTATCTTAAAATGGGGTTAATATTAAAAAAAAATTCATAAGGGAGTCATGTTTAAAGAAAGCGCTTGGATGAAACCTTATATTCTAAAAAATACAGAACTTAGAAAGAAAACAACGAGTAAGTTTGAGAAGGATTATTTTAAACTTATGAACAACTCGGTGTTTGGTAAAACGATGGAGAACATAAGAAACAGGCAAGATATACAACTCGTTTCTAATCCTAAAAAAGCTCAAAAACTTATTAATAAACCTTTCTTTAAAAGTCGTCGAATTCTTAATAAGAATTTGATTAGTATTCACTCTTATAAAAAGAATGTCTACTTTAATAAACCTATCTACGTGGGAATGTCTATTTTAGATATCTCAAAACTTTGTATATTTAACTTTCATTATCAATTTATAAAGAAAATGTATGGAGAGAATGCAAGACTACTCTTTACAGACACGGACTCTCTATGTTATGAGATAGAGACGGAGGACTTTTATAAAGACATTTCTCCTTATGTGGATGACTATTTTGATACATCTGAATATCCAAAAGATCATCCAAGTGGAATCCCCACAGGAAAAAACGCAAAAGTGTTAGGTCTTATGAAGGACGAGTGTCATGGAAATTTTATTCAAGAATTTATTGGGTTGAGATCAAAATGTTATAGTTATACTCTACACACAGGTCAAGAAGAAAAAAAGTGTAAAGGCATTAAAAAATCTGTAATACATCATAACATGAGACATGAGGAATATAAAAGATGTTTAGAAGACAGAAAAAACATTTATAAAAAAATGAACATCATTCGATCCTACGATCATACACTCTTTTCCCAAACCGTTAAAAAATTAGCACTAAAGTTCGACGACAATAAAAGACGTGTTCTAGAGGATGGAATCCACACGCTGCCTTGGGGTTACTTAGCAGACGAAGAATGAGACTGTAAATGTCAAAGGTCGAGAGCAAGACTATTAGTAGATGGGAAAGTGAGAGTTCTGCGACGAAACCTACCACCCCCCTACCCCGATCTTGTTAGAATGCGCCCAAATTTTATACAAAACTATTATACAAAACCGTCAAAAAATGGTATTTTTTTGACTAAGAAAAATAGGACCTAAAAAAGGCTTGTAATAGAATCTTATACTAATCTACTTTTTTAAAAACGAAAAAAATTCCATTTTTTGTTCGATCTCGAGGCATCGAGCCCTTCTCTCCTACCCACCCCCCCCATTTTTGAATTTGAATCTGTAATAGTAAAATATACTTTAGCGCCATCTTAAATTTTTTCTGTAATACAATCTTATACTAATTAAAATTTTATGGGGTAGAACCACCCTACCAATTTTGAATATCGTATTTTTGAAAAAACGGATTTTTCATGAAAATTAGTATAACATTGTATTATGGTGAAATGACAATCACGACGTATAACGAGGGGAATGGACTAAAATTGGGGGGGGGTGGGGGGGGTGGTAGGTTTCGGGGCAGAACTCTCACTTTCCCATCTACTATATCTGTCTCAGCTTCATTCACTTGTAAAGAATTAAGTAACGGTTGATGTTTCTTCAAGCACTGAGTGATAGTAAAATCGGGTCAGTGTAGCGATAATGGAAAAGGTGGGTAAATTGTCAATAAGTTGCTATAGGTAAAATTTTTGGTGAAATCCACATTACAGTAGACGTCAAAGTTTCCTTCAGTTGGAGCTAGTTAATAGCTGAGATAACCACCAACAGGTACTGACCCCATTTTTGTTGGTGCCGCTCCTGAATTTACAGTCGTGTACAGACTAAGGCCATATGCTTTATTTATGTCTTGTCAGCTTGCCTTGAAACTTTCAATCTCATTCTGAGTGAGGGGCGCCTTGGCTGCAGGATAGAGGGTACAAACAATTCCTGTTGAGTTCTTTTTCTTTGTTCCACAGCTTTGCATATTTAGTGTCTAGTTTGTTTTTTTTTTGAAAATTATGTTCATTAATGGCTGAGGAGATGTTGTTTTCCTCTAAATTTATGCCACTGCTGTGGAAGGGATGTGCAAGGCAAATCATCAGGAATTACTTTAATCTTAACCAAGGAATAGTGTGAGACCAAGTACATTAATCCAACAGCATGATTACAGAACGCCAAAGCTCCAGCTACACAAGAACAAGAAGACCCAAGAACATCGTAGGATGGACCTTTGGTTGTAATAGCCAGACAAAGTTTATGCGGGGCTTCATTTTTCGTCAGACTTCTATAGCATAGAGCCCTGAAATAGAATGTTTCACTTCCTGAATGGAACTTAGCTAAAACGTTATGAATGTACCCTTCGATAAAGAAGTTTGCTCCACGTTCAAAAGGTTTCAAAAGGTTTCACCACCACGTAATCAGGAGCGTTCTGAATACTCTTACCCAAATTGCATATATATTTTACAATACTGTTAAAGGTAAATGGTGGTAGATAATTTAAGCTTTTGTCCATGTCTTTTTCAGAAGGCAAAAACCAAAATTTTTCTTCATTCTCACTTCGCAGATCAGCATCACTCTTTCTTCTTTGAGGGTGGGCTGGGCATGCTTGCTGGGCAATGCTTATTGATCTGACTTTTGTTGTTGAATTTTCTTTGCCCTACACAACAACTTTTGCTTGAATAAATAAAGCTATGATTTCACAAAACAGCGAAAACAGTTATCTATATAACTGAGTTTTGAGTAGAAACTAGATATGGTATAAATGTTAATGAAGCTTACTTTTCAACCAGTGAACTTTCAGCCTCAACCCCCCTTCATGTTAACATTGTTTTTGCGAAATCTTTTTAGTTGGAGCACAGTTAATGGAAATGAGATGGTTAGGATAGCCGGCAAACTTCAAAGGGGTTAGAAAAATATGTCGGGAACAACTTTTATTTTTGTCACGTGATCAATAAGCAGTATCAAGCTGCGAAGGTGATAATGGCGTGAAATTTGACGCATATTTGAAATTATAAAGTATTGCCTCTTTGACACGACCAGCAAAAGCATAGAAAAAGCGAGATGGAAGACGAACACAAGTTAGATATTGGCAATGTTCAAGACATTTCAGTGAAAAGTCCTGAGCAAGGAGAAATTGAAAGTTTTAGCGAAGGGTTTGCAGATGAGCTGAAGGATGATGTATTTAACTTAAATGTATCACTTGCAATATTAGAATCAGAAACCGATGAGATTGATGCAGAGTTTCTTGAAGCTATGATAGAAATTGAAGTGGAGAAATCATTTTCTTGCCCAGGTTGCGACAAGATTTGTAAATCGAAAGGTGACTTGACCAGGCACACAAATGGAAAGCATCGTGAAACATCTACTGAATTGCTTTTTTTGACTGAATCGGATATGACACTGGACACTCTCACTGGGATTATAGAAACAATTAAAACGAGTTTGATTGCAGAAGATTTATATAGATCAGAAATAAACAATGATATCAAGAGCGCGTCTTGTAGCCAAGCTTCATTCAACGATGTGCTACCATTGTGCAGTAAATTCTGCCGCAAGAAGAATCAGGACAAATTACTTGAAGAATTCTATGGTTTGCTGCCTAATGCCAGCAATATTTGAACTGTTCTAACTCAAACACTGCGAGCATAATAATGATAGATTTACCAGATCATTTAGTTGGACATTTTAAGGTTTGCCAAGAGCGTCAACTGGCAAAAAGAAAACCTACTATTACTGTGAAAGACATAAAAATTGATCCCTCAGAACGAGGTCCTCTCTCTTATCTGGCTGGGTATATCGTATTGAAACTTCATCAAAAGGCTCAAAAAGGCAAATGTGACGAGGGATTACAAGAAATACCTCAGTCCTTAAAATCCACGGAAACAAACAATAGTTTTATCGAAGTGTGTATCAGAGGTGGTCTCATAACTCCAAGCGATCGCCTAATGGGGATTGTCGAGGAAGCTGAGATTTGTTTTCGTAAAATAGTTACCAAGAAAGAACTCGTGCTGTAACATATGCCTACCGAAATGATCTGCAAATTAACGTTAAAATCTCCGGTCGTAAAGTCACTATGGGAAAACATTGACTTGCAATCAGGCACAGATGAAACAAATACTACACACAAGCGGTGTTTGGAAAATATTGTTAAGTTGTATTTACGTGTTCGTTCATCTTCATATGCAAGGGATTATATTAATAAATATAAAATCAAGGAAAAACAGACAAAGAGTAAGTCATTAAGAAAAGATTTGAAATGTAGTGAAAACAATTGAAAAAAAACCCCCAATTATTTGTTTACTTTTTTTGTATGAAGTAAAAAGTTAAATAGAAACCAAATCATTCTGTGCTCATTGTTTATATTATCTAGCCATTATCTACAAACAGAAAGTAATTTTAGTTGGCTACAATGCTTAAAATTAATATCAAGACAATTTTTTTTGATAGAAAGTGCACAAAGTGATGAAATTTTTCAGGGTACAATTGTTCAAAGCCTGGTTAGTGCTAACCATTGGTTAAATTTTTGTCTATGTATCTCTGCATGTTCTTAATAGACAGAAGCCTTTATATAATATTAGCCTTTTAATAGCCTTTAAAAAATGCCTTCAATAATCATTTTAAATAAACGGCAACTTTAAATTCTATAAGCCATCTTCATATGTATGCTGAAACATGTGCTTATAAAATTCAAAAAATTGCCTTCAATAGTATGACATTCTACGCAAAAGCTACCTATGATATATTAATTTTTGCCCCCAATGTTAAGTTACTTTCTTTTTCACTTTGGAAGTGGCTCTTCACTGACCTTGTACCATTTTGTTTTTTCATATCACCCACCAACATTACCTCGTATCACTGGAGCAATGTCTCATTGATTTGCAATGGTGAGGTCATTATATCCAAACTGCTGAGCAGTTAGATCATTTGACCTCCTCCCTTTCTCCTTTTGGTGCCCAAAATAGTCTTCCAAGACATCTTGCATGAATCTCTCAGTGAGAACGTATTTAAATCCGTTATCCAGGAGAAATTTAATGATTTCAACATGAGAGTTCACTGTGATCTTGAGGCCTTCATAGGTTTGGAAAGATAGAAATATTCGGTTCCTGTCATCAGGGGTGTAATTCCCTTCTCTCTCTAAAGTGCTCTGTCTCCAGCTTTCTAAGTACTGCAGGAAAACACCTTTTAACCATTCCAAACACTCATCATCTTGAGATTCGTATGGCATGATGAATGAATTATTTTTCTTTACATGCTCAGTCAGTGACCTCATATTTGTACAGTCAAAGAATCCATTCATCATGTCACAGAAATCAGATGTACCTGCAACATCATCTCTTCCGTTTTCTCGTAGTGCGATAGCCACTGACTTGCTAAGGACCTGGATTGCTAACTTGACTTTCATTTTGCTATAGGGGGTTAGTGCAATGTGATCCAAGGTCAACTTAGGGAGGGTATGAAGAGCAAATCTTTGATCACTGTGGAAGAGGTCTGTGATGTGCTGGAACACCAAATGCTGCCCACCATTCCACATCAAGTGACTATGGCTGCCAAATCCAGAACTGTAAAGACAGTTACGGGCTGTCTTCATAAGATGTGGGAAGTCAGGAAAAAAGAAAATAAATCGTGATGGTGCAAAAACATTTTGGACTTTGAACACAACATTGCAATCCGCTTCTTTAGCTAGTTGAGAACGCAAACGGAAGAACTTTCGGTTTGGGAAAGCACCATCATTCACAGCAGCACACACGTATAGATTTAAGGACACCTCCAAAACGGCCACAGTTCTCCAGGAGAGGGGCATTAACTGGAACGATGTTAACATTTCCTGCGAAGAAATACGCAAGGATATGTTTCAAATCAGTGCATAATCCCCTCACAAGACATGCTAAGGCATGAGTGGCAATAGGATCCTCGTCTTGTGAGAATTGCTAGACCATCAGAGGGTAGTCATGAACATACTTTTACTTTACAATCTATCATTGCAGACTGCAAAAGAAGTAGAATGAACTGTTTCTTTGCATGGCTAGACCTGAAGAATGCATTTTGAAGTGTTTCTTATGAGGCAATTTATTCCACCTTAGAGCACATGAGTTTTCTTGAATCTTTAGTTTCCACCATTGAAGATTTTTACACTGATGCATATACCATAGTTCGTACCTCTAGCGATGAAGAAACTAACTCCATTAAAGTCGAAGCGGGTCCTATTTTATTTGATCTTACATCCAAGCTACTGATAAGATCTGTGATCTTGCGTTGCCAAAAAGATCCGAATATTCCTTTCGTCATCCATGGCCAGCCAATTTGAATCCTTGCCTACGCTGATGATCTCATTCTAGTAAGCAAGTCTAGAGAAGGACTCTAATCACTTCTTAATGACATTTCAGTAGCTGCAAATGTTCTAAATCTCACCTTTCGGCCTGATAAATGTGCTACTTGATGCTTCACATGTAATAGTAAGAAAGAACCAATGCAAATTGGTAACACTATATTTCAAGTACAAGATCAAGATATACATGTTTTGTGCAAGGAAGAGTCTTATTGTTACTTGGGGGTCCCAATGGGTTTGATATATTATGCTTCTTACATATCAAAGATAACTGACAAACTGATAGAAGATTTAATTAAAATTTGTGACTCCCTTCTTGCTCCTTGGCAGAAGTTAGATGCCATCAGAACCTTTAAACAACCATGTTTGACATACAGTCTTCGTTCTTGTCCAGTTACCATTGATTCCCTACGAAATTATAGATCTAAGTTGCTGAGAGTATTAAGATCCATCTGTCACATGCAGAGTAGAGCTGAAACAGCTTACTTTTTTGCTAGTCCATCTGCCGGTGGTTTATGCTTTTATGATCCATTCAAAGAGGAACATTTCAAACAATCATTCATACAGTTACGATTTTGTCTTCGAATCACCCTACTATCATTAATATCGCTAAAGGTCAGCTTAAGCTTGTTGTGAAAAGATATTATCATAGAGAACCTACCAACAATGAAATAGATGCCTTCCTGTCAGGATCTTGTGAAGGATCCTTAAAAAACCATAGCAGTGTGAATAATAGTTTAACCCTTTGGTCTCGTTGCCATAAAGCGTCCCGTGCTCTAAAAATTATTGTATTGTCTGCAAATTTGAACATTAAAGTTTCCTATGATAATATTAAATTTGGAGATCATAAAAACATTTCTTCATTCTTATGCTGTTCCTGTGCAGAATTTTACTCTAACAAACTGATGTCCTGTCATGATCAAGGCAAAGCTGCCAGATGTATTAGTAAATCCAAATTTGAATCATCAAATAGCTGGGCCTTTGACTGTACTGGTCTTCAATTTTGTGACTGCCGGTTTATTCATAGGGCACACACTAAAACCTTGCCGACCCACAGTATTAAGTCTAGAATGTTTGAGAATGCGCATCCTCAATGTCACAGGTGTGGTAGTCCAGATTGCTTTGAAACCTTCCCCCGCATATTATGTCAATGCCCGCATAACATGGTTTCCATAACATCAAGACATGATAGAGTCCTTCAACAACTAACCAACGCAATACACCAAGGTGATGTCACTTTCAATCGTGTAGTTCCAGGCACCCCAGGATTAAATCGTCCGGATGTAGTTGTTTGTGATGGTAACAGAGTTACGATAATTGACGTTGCGTTCCCCATGGATAACAATGCTGACACATTTGAAATTGCTGCAAAGAGGAATTTCTTTCAAAAGCAAGGCCTACATACAAAAGTATTTGGTTTCGTAGTTGGTTCTCTTGGTGGATGGTATGATGGAAGTAGTATGCAATTGGGCGCTTCTGCCTCAATCGGGTGATCTATCTCCCAGGGGCCGGTTGTTCGAAAGTTGGATCGCGCTATCCATTGGATAGTGAATTTTTCAATGTTCATAAAATTGGACAAAAAATATCGAAACTTCCAATTTGGTCAGCGATATAAATATTAGAGATTTAATCTATCGATACAAGTCGTAATTTTATGTTACAATGATCACTGGGAAATTTTACGAAGGCTACAAAAAATCACTATCCACCTTTCGAACAACCGGCCCCAGGTCTAATACAATAATATACAAAACTGGGGGCGCTTATTGGAGGTGGAATTTTTAATGAGGCAGAATCACCTTTTTAGCAGGTGACCAAATTGCCACCTGCTAATTTATTCCAAGAGGGGTGAAAATTTAAAAATCTATATAAGTAATACTACAATAATAATACTGCTACGAGTGTACAATAAAGCATTTATAGACAAAGAACTATATAATAAAATGAATCCATACAAACAACACCACAACATGATTTACAAATATGCCGAGAAAAACAAAGTATTAATAAGAATAATAGAAAGAGATTGAGAAAAATACTCGACCATGACAGATGATGAACAAGCATCCGCAATGAATAGACTAAACTACATCATAAAACAAGACCAACAAATGAAAGACATCGTCAGAACACGAGCAATAAATACGATCATGGACATTCTTAGAATCGAACAAGAAGAAGGTTTGGTTAAAAAAGTTAATTCAATGACTGACGAACAATTAACAACTAAATTAGAGTCCCCAAAACCATTACAATATAAAAAGGAGAGATTCATTTTATATGGTGGAGGATCAAAGACTTTAAATTATTTTAACAAAAACAATATAGAAAAAGAAATATCAAACAAAAACGACTGTAGAATAAGACACACTCCTCCAGACGGTCAAATGAACCAACTAATTGATAGAGGATTAGAATCATTAGTGAAGGAGCTTGAGATCCAAGATCCAAAAGTGATGAGTTTATTATTGAGTCTACGAGGATTGAGTAGTGTCCAAAGAGACATTTTTCATAATAATATAGTCAAGGAAATTAGAAAACTACGATTAAACGAGCCATTCGATGAGAAATATTATGGTCTGATTTCAAATTTATTTGTTAACCCTTATTGGTGTCATAATTGTAGTTCGACTGACATCGTTTCTATTGGCTATAAAGACGTTTGTGCTGTTTGTTTCTGCATTGTGAGCAATATGAAATTCGATTTTAGTTGCTTCGATACCACCTGAGTGACATTTCATTATCCAATGAATTAAGAGTCGCAATCGAAAAAAATAAGACAAAACTTAGACAAACTAGAAGATGAAAACACAAATCTAGAAAACGCAAAAGTGAGACTCATTAAACGCGAACAAACACTTTGTAAAAAATATAAAAAGCTTTGTAAAATGAAAAAATAAAAAATATTGTGTGAAATAAATGGGGAACTGTGTTAAATCTAATGTTGATGTTAGTAATGAAAAAAGTGTTCAAAAATTGTATGGGAAAACAAGACTACAAAGAGTGTTGAGGCTTAAAGCGGGTGTGGGCTTGGGTGATAAGGAGTTCTCATCGAGCGCCACTCTTACCTACAAGTCCTACAAGATGAAGAGTCATGATGCACCAAACTCACTTTTGTGTTGATGCAAACAATGAGTTTTTAAGTTTTTGTATAATAATAAATGGATCAAGCTAAACCGCAAAGTGGCTTACGAGAAGAACTATTAAAACTTGCTTCTGCAAAACAAATTAAGTACTCTGTGAGTTATATTTAAAAAGCTTCAGAAAAAGTCCTTCAACAAATCCACTCCAACTACAAACATGAACAAGAGGAGTCTATGAACAAGATGCTCACAGACACTGTCACTGGAAATCTTTCAGAACTTATGCATCATCTAGAACTCATCGAAGACCCCACGCAAATTGGTAGAGAGCTCGCAGATAACAAGCCGTTTAAAAGCGAGATGTGAAATTCATCTTGGGGTACATTGCACTGTATATTCCGCTCATAGGAATTTTCTCTGGTGGACTCATCGTGGGAAAACACGTCATGAGTAATGCGAGCAAAGCGAGCTGATTGAATGATATAAATAAACAATGTCAAAAATCGAACGTGAGCGTAAGTGAATCACAAAGATCCAAAATGACGAGAATGACCAAAATGACCGAAGGAAGTTAGGACTTTTATTAGAATGCTCGAAGAAGACCAAAGTGCTCAAAGCACCTTTACCAATCAAAATGAACCTGGACCCCCCATTTAATATGATCATCGTCGGTATGATTTGTTGTGGAAAAACTTACTATAATAAGATTCTTGTAGTTTTGCATGGTGAAAGTAATATCAGTATTCGTTTTGAGGATGGTCCGGGCTAACGGACCGAAAGCTTTGCAATAATAAATATACATGGTGTATCCTCAAAACGAATACTGACAAAACTTACTATGATTTAAAACTTTTGGAAACATGTTACATGAATCATTTTGATTACATTTTTCTGATATGTTCCACTTATGAGTTTAATAAAACCTACCAAACTTGGTCTTATGATAAAGACGAAAACTTTATCGCTGTGATTTGCAAGCAAGATGACGTCAAGCCGTTTCTAAGACAAATCGTAAAATTTGCAAAAGGAACCAATAGTTTGAGTATTTTAGACGATTATGCAGCCAGTAGGTTTCTGAAGAGTAAAACTTCTGAGCTCGTAAAATGAGTGTTGACTAATTTTTGTCCAGCTCGAACCATGTTTCTGTCAGACATACTTCTTAGATCGATCACCAACATGAACTTGTCTTTCAAGAACTTTCGGATGTTCATGTAACAAGTTTGATCACATATTTTGAAGAATCATTTTGCTTCCAGGAACAAGTCTTCTTTTTGGATTCCTTGACTGTAGATTTTATTAGCCACACCTTCGATGGTAACCTTTACGCTTTCAATATTCAGGTAGATGAATGCCTCGCTATCGGTGATTGTTTTGTTTCTAAATAACATGACCACACCCACCATACGTTTTCAAGGTAGATTCATGGTTTTGTTGACGATCGTCAAACTTTTATCCCAATCCACCGTTTTCACGAGTGTCGTATGTTCGAAGCTCAAACTCAGACCAAGTTCATATTCAGATGAACTGTCGTTGCACAGTGGTTCGTTTTCTATAGTTTCGTATTCGAGTTTGATGTTTTCCAATGTGTATCCTTCAACAGATTCACCGCTTTTTGCCAACATGATGTTTGACACTTTGGCAAACTTACCCAAAACTGAAAATTATGTCCCATGGTGTAGGGACTATACAACCCGTGGTCTGTGATGATCTTGTCAAGTTTAATTTTTTGTTTTGTTCGGTGGATAGTTTTTATCAAAGCGTCTGACACTTTTTGTGCATCTCCCTTGGTAGCTCAATCGTTGGATCTACTAATCATTTTTCTAGTATTTTCGTTGCGACTCCAAATTCAATCATGTTGTCACGAACTTTTACAAGTAGCCAAAGATCTTTGTAAATTGCCAGATCGCTTTGACTGTTGTTATTGTACACAGTTTCACCTCCGACTCTGATGCTTAATTTTTCGACGAACAATCTTCCGAGGTTTTTCACGAACCAAGATTTGTAGTTCTTATTTTTAAAATCAAACTTCAAATGAAGACTATCGGGTACTAAACAACTATTTTTTGGTTTAGTCCTGGTACGTTGATGTATATTTCATCTTCTGGATTGGCTTCGTTTGGATTGAACGTGATTAAATGTTTAGTTCTATTCCTCTTAATGTCTGACATTTTTAGTTTTCTATAACCAGGCATTAGACTAGTAGAATCTTTGGCGCGGTTGATCGTTCATTATATAGTTTTTTATTTTAATTTCTTGTTTTTATACATATCTAGACGAACCACGTTAAGGCCAAAGCTAAGATCCAAAGATTTTCGGCAAAGTAACTTACACCTTTTGCTCTCCATTTCAAAATACTACACCATATGCAGTTCAAACACATTAGTGGTCAGAGCAAATTTGTCTTAGGTTAAACTAAATGTGTGATACGTCAAATAAAATTCCCAAAATGTCAAGTAAAATATGCAGATTGTCAAATTTGCTGTGCAAAACATCAATGCAAATTCACAAGATGCCAATTCAAATTCACATAAGATCAAACCTTTTGTGCGGGAGTATCTATTTGAAGCGGGTCGCGGGTCGCGGGTAAAAGGAGCGGGTAGTTAAAAAAGGAGCGGGTAATTTATAAAGGAGCGGGTAAAAAGAGCGGGTATTTTTCCCAGGAACTTTCCGCCGATCGAACAAAATTGCTGCACCTGGCCAATGGTGTTCTTTCTGTGTTGTTTCTCCAGAAGATCACTTTCAGAACTTTTCAAGAAGTATAAATGCACAGACTTTTCCAAAAATCAGGGCAAGGAATTGTGTAAGCACATAATTTGGGTTCTTTTATATATATGTC